>OY744540.1:3407569-3472569 GCA_963556195.1 Sepiola atlantica | reverse complement strand
TTTCCTACATCAGAGTGCCCTCTCTTAAGATTAGGTAATGTCTATTATAGACACACACACATATATATATATATATATATATATATATATATAATATATAATTATTTCATGTATCCACAGAAAATGTTATAAAGAGATATAATTTTTTATGTATCAATTTTCAGTATTTACTTCAACCGTGCTCGATACGTGAGTAGAGCTAGGTAGTATTGATTTACTCCTCTCCAGGAGTTAGGCACAAGGCCAGTTTTTATCTTACTCCCACAAGTAAGATGTGACCCAAGGTCGGGTCGGGAAAGTGGGGTTTAAAAATTGCCTGGGCAGCCCCGTCGGCATTCCCCGGTAGGGGCGCCTCAGACAGTAAGCAATAAACTTACTCCTCCCCAAAGAGAGGAGGCAAAGCTTGGGAGGGTAGACCTCCTAGAACTGCACAGGACAAACCCATTTACCGGCGTAAGTCAAGCCCCGAAGGACAAGACAATACCAGTATGGGGTGCAGTATCCATCGGAACAGATACTACACTTTGATCTTAGCCAAAAGGCTTAGAAGTCAAGTAGAGCTAGGTAGTAAGTTATGAAAATATATTTATGGTAATTAAGCTACACTGAGGCTTCCACGTTTCATTTTAGTCTGACGATTCCCTCCAGGGATGAAACACAGAAGCCTCTATGTAGCTTAATTGCCATAAATATATTTTCATAACTTACTATATATATATATATATATATATATAATAAATATTTGTTATTGTTTATTATCTATGTACGTATACGTTTCGTCCTTTATAATCGGGACTCATCAGCATAGAGATATGACTATTCACAACCGGTCATGCGATTCGAAACCCCGGACTACAAGTATTTTTCAACTCAAATCCGACGTCTTTAACCGCTCGGCCAATTTTAAACAGCGAATAAACGATGATAATTTTAACACTTTATCGGCGGCTTAACATCTAAGCATTCTACTTCTTTTTTAAGGGTGGAACGATGCATTATAAAGCAAGTGACGTCATGCTGTGTTAATACTACCATTACAGTGCTCTACTTTTTCGAGGAGCGACAAATAATGAATATTTGTTATTGTTTATTATCTATGTACGTATACGTTTTGTCCTTTTTTAAATTCGGGACTCATCAGCATAGAGATACGACTATTCACTACCGGTCATGCGATATAAGTCACACTTACCTCCATTGTCTATAATAAAATCGACACCAAGTCCTCCAGTCTCTTCCATTATACTACTTGACAGCATATTGTTGCGAAAAGTGGATTCTATTACTTGAGCTGAAATAAAAGTTTTAGAAAATGACGAATGAAGATTTTATGATTCCTTATAATTAAATAAGATCAATAGGATTAGTTTTTAAACTAGTTCCGCCATATTGAAATGCCGTTAATCTCGAAATTAATAAAATTGTGTGACCACTTTGTGTTTTACTCGCTTCTTAAGTGACTTACATCATTTTTACTGTGAATTGATTAGTTATTATTTTTGTGAATTGATTAGTTATTATTTTTGTGAATTGATTAGTTATTATTTTTGTGAATTGATTAGTTATTATTTTTGTGAATTGATTAGTTATTATTTTTGTGAATTGATTAGTTATTATTTTTGTGAATTGATTAGTTATTATTTTTGTGAATTGATTAGTTATTATTTTTGTGAATTGATTAGTTATTATTTTTGTGAATTGATTAGTTATTATTTTTGTGAATTGATTAGTTATTATTTTTGTGAATTGATTAGTTATTATTTTTGTGAATTGATTAGTTATTATTTTTGTGAATTGATTAGTTATTAATTGATTAATTATTAATTGATTAATTATTAATTTTTTTTTAAATGTAATAGCGTAATGTACCAAAAATAACTTAATTTAATCCACTAGAATGCATTTTGATTCATAAAAAAGTCGGCTTTTTTTAATCACTTAATAATAGTTGAAAAAAAAAAAGTATTAATTATGAATTTGAAAGGAATTTGGAATTATAGAAAGTCATTTAAACTGGCTTTTCACTTTTAAGAAAATTTGCGTCCCATACTTTTTCCACTAGGTTATGTGTATTTTGAACTCTTGCTCCAACTAGTCATGGCTATATATAAAAATACTTTGTGGATCCACAAGTATCTTGAAGAAGCCTAAATAAATTTGGGTAAAATATCGATCCATACATTTGTACATAATATATATATATATATATATATATATATATATATATATATATATTAAAGTGATACTTCCAAGATATAAATAATATCTAATCTCTTTAATTAGTGAACAATCAGGATAAAGACAAAGCTCAATATATTGGATAGAGCATTAATAATAATGGATTGAATGAAAGAATAAAATCAGAAATTAATCAAACTTTATTACATATCAAAGTTTAAGCAAAAAGTACTGTAAAGTCCTTAATCCATGGATTTTTAAAGAAAATATTCTCTTCAGAGGACTATTACCGCAATGACATCACTGCTAGTAAAAAACATCACTTTAAAAATATATAAAAATATATGAAACAAAGTATAACGGCAAAAAACACATTTTTACGTCAACATACCCCATCAAGGTACGGGCTGATTTGATGTTAAATCTTTACAAGGTATCCAAGCCAGGATTTTTAATACAATATTGCATCTTAAAACGCGATCTTCAAAGGAATTTATTTGTTTTCAAAGTTTTATATATATAAAATATATATATATATATATATATATATAATAATATTTATAAATAAATATTAATTATTTATTACCTACAGATATCGATGTTTCATGCTAACACAATCTTCAGTGCAGGAAGTTAATTCTCAACAGTCGGTGGGCTCGAACTCCGATCACAAATTGCCACTGATTCGCAGTCAAGAGCATTAACCCCTAGGCCATAGGGAATTAGCTAATAATTAAAGAGGAATTTAACTTTGTAAATAGCGAGTCGGTGGCTAATTTACACGAGCAGTGATCAACAAACAAAATATATATATATATATAAGAATAATATTTTGGAGGTGATAACAATGCGTTGTTAAAGTGACACATATACGACACGTGGAATCGTAAAAACAAAGTGACAATATTGAAAAGTCAATAATTTTCCAAAATTTTTTTTTATTTACCAGTGTATCGTTGACCGTGGTGTTAGGTTGGAGTGTGTCCTTTTCATTATTATTTTTTAATTTTCGAGGGTATCCCTCATCCTCAGAAATAAAATAAATACAGCCACTCGTTGGAGTGTGTTTTTTTGCCAAAAGCCGGGGCCGGAAATGCTGGTTTGTTTTTAGTAGAAGGTCCGCAGAGGTTTGTTTATTTATTTTTTATTTTATTTTTTTTTATATAATTTATTATTTACTATTTTTAACCGTTGCTGTTTGTTTTGGTTAGTAAATATATATATATATATATATATGTATGTATGGAGAGTTTAGCAAGATATTTTTTTCAAGAGCGGATTCATCACAACGAAAAAAATGTTTTATTATTTATTTATTTTGTAAAGTTATAGTTCCCTACACGTGTTTCGCTACCTAGCAAGCTAGGCAGTTCATCAGGGGAGATACAAAACCTAAGATACTGACCTCAACAACTGACAATACCTCACAGGGAGATTGACCTAGTTGAAATCACTTAAGAAAAAAAAGGAAAACAAGTTCAAAAGATAGTTAAAACAACTTGGTAATATGTGGTAGTTGTATATATAATGTACAAGTGTATGGATCGATACTTTACCTAAATTTATTCAGGCTTCTACAAGATATATGTGGAACCACAAAGTATTTTTATATATATAGCAATAGGGAGTAGGAGTTCAAAATACACATAACCTAATGAAAAAAGTATGGGACTTAATTCTTGTGGGGGCGCATCACAGCTACCACATATTACCACGGCCTCACACCAATTTCCCAACATAGGGGAGGAGTCATTCTTTGATGAAACAAAGTCTTCTACCGCCCCCTATCCATATCGTAAATCGTTTTGAAGTATGAGGCAAACAAAACAAATCAAGACGAGATTGGAAGAGGAAGAGAGAAAAAACAAGAAGAGCGAAAGAAAGATCAAGCGAGAGAGGGAGAAAAAACCGAAATATAAAATCAGGCGAACGACGAAAAAATAGGATGTAAAGCTCTAGCAATTCGGCAGAAATCAAATTTTGCTTAAAATAAAAAAAAAATTTTTTTTTTTTTAAATCGCCTTTTCTGAAAAAGCGGAATTCCACCTTTTCTGATTTACAAAAAAACAGAGGTGTCACATTCATAGAAAAAAAAAATTCTTGTTTGCTGGATCATACCATTGTTTGTGCTCAGCCGACAACATTATAAAATCGATGCAATTTCAATTTGTCTGTTATTAACTGCGATACAAATGAAGAATAATTGATGAGAGAAGATAAAAAAATTTACTTAATATAAAAGAAAGAAAATAGTCTTTACCGACAGTCGGATGATTTGATGTTATAGATTTTCTTTCCTCGGGAGAATTTGCTGTTGCTATCACCTGAAATGAAAATTTTTTTTATTCATAATGGATTTGTAAAACACACAATATATAAGAAAAGTTTGAATGAAATCTGATAAAACAAGCCGCGCATGCGTGGTCCCCCTCTCTATGTGACTCGATGTGGTGAGTGTAAAATGCAATAAATTTGGGCAATTTCTGAGGTCAAGGATGCTCATTTTATATCCAGAACAATTGTCTCTACATTTTGGCCACGTTTCAGAAAAATTGAATGGATGGATAAAACGTTATGGGAGAAAAGGGTCATTTTTTACCATTTTGGGGGGCTTTTGACCCCCTGGGGGTGCGAACCAGATTTTTTCCAAGGTCAGCGATAGTTATTTTCTATTAGGAACAAGTGCCTCCACATTTTGGCCAAGTTTCAGAGAAATTGAATGGATGAATGAAAAATTATGGGGCAAAAAATGTCATTTTTTGCCATTTCGGGGCCTTTTGACCCCCTGGGGGTCTAACCAGATTTCTTTTCAAAAATCGGAGAATGTTACTTTCTAACCTGACCAAAGTCACAACTTCATGCAAAATTTCAGAGAAATTCAATGGATGGTTGCGGAGAAAAATGCGGACGGACGGACGGACGGACGGACGGAAATGCCTCAAAACATAGGTCCCCCGATTTATAAAATCGGGGGACCAATAAATATTTTATATTTTCTTTAAATTTAACATTTTATCTGATTAATCTTTTTCAAATTAACAAATTTAATTAAGACTAATTAAATAGAAGAGGAATCAGAGGGTTGAGGACATGCGTTGCATGGAGAGAAATGATATGAGAATGATACAACGATTGTGTAATGCGAGTCTTAATGACAAGCTTGATTCTGACGAGCTCAGAGGAAGATTAAATCTGGACAGTGTAGAGAGATGTGTGTAGAACAGGGGACTTTGATGGTTTGGTCACATTGAAAGAATGGATGAGAGTTGCTGGGTTAATAGATGCAGAACAGTCAAGGTAGCAGGTTCAGTTCACAGGAAAACATGGAAGGAAGTGATAAAAATGGACTTGAAAAAAAAAAAAGAGGGATAAATTAAGACCTGGTCAGAGATAGGGTAGTTTGGAATTCAATTTCTTAAAGCCGTCCAACACATGCTAGAATGTAGAATGGATTAAAATGCACATTAAACCAAACATGATGATGATGATGATGTTAATTAACAATGAAAATAATAACAAAGTTTAATATTTTTTCATCCAGTTCATGTTTTTTTTTAATTTTTTTTTTTTAACATGGTTCACCCCAAACAAGGCAGACCGCCACTGTAGACGTAAGGGGCTACTGAGAAAAAAAAAAGGGGGAGAAGGTTGGGGGGGGGGGGGGGGGGGTACAGCCTAAATTGGGATCTGCGCAGCGAGATGTCTGTTTTAAATTTCTGCATGTCAGTACTGTCGGGGAAACAGGGGGCAGGGAGGGAGTTCCAGAGGCCAGCAGCACAAGGACAGAAGCTATTTGAGTAGAAGGCTCTCCGGCATCTGGGGACCTCCACAGTGAATGAATGAGATTTAGTTGATCTTAGGAGCATGCCTGATAGTAGTCGCATAACCTAACAGAAACATAAAACACAAAGTAAGTAACATTTACTTATTTATTGTTTCTATCTCAGACCCCTGCAACATGCTTTTTCGTATTGTAATTGGAAGCATAATGTATTCTTTCTTTCATAGCCTCCTTTTACGTGTCTCAAATTGTTTATCTGTGAACGAATCACTATAAATCCTACTGTTTCTTCACTTTTATCCTTTCCGTTTGCTTCCGGTATTCATGTGTTATCCATAACACAGCACTCAATATAGAATAGCTTGTAAGCAGGAAAAATATCCCTAAACACGTGGTTGTTGAAAACGTAAAAGTTAGAATCTAAGATATTCTTAACCTTTCAACTTTTATGGAGGAAGTTCTAAAATTACTTGTGATTTACAGGTGGGTGTAAATGGCTTGAATATGGATGTAAATGGGTTGAATATGGATGTAAATGGGTTGAATATGGATGTAAATGGGTTGAATATGGGTGCAAATGGGTTGAATATGGGTGCAAATGGGTTGAATATGGGTGCAAATGGGTTGAATATGGGTGCAAATGGGTTGAATATGGATGTAAATGGGTTGAATATGGATGTAAATGGGTTGAATATGGATGTAAATGGGTTGAATATGGGTGCAAATGGGTTGAATATGGATGTAAATGGGTTGAATATGGATGTAAATGGGTTGAATATGGATGCAAATGGGTTGAATATGGGTGCAAATGGGTTGAATATGGATGTAAATGGGTTGAATATGGATGTAAATGGGTTGAATATGGATGTAAATGGGTTGAATATGGATGTAAATGGGTTGAATATGGATGTAAATGGGTTGAATATGGATGTAAATGGGTTGAATATGGGTGCAAATGGGTTGAATATGGGTGCAAATGGGTTGAATATGGGTGCAAATGGGTTGAATATGGGTGCAAATGGGTTGAATATGGATGTAAATGGGTTGAATATGGATGTAAATGGGTTGAATATGGGTGCAAATGGGTTGAATATGGGTGCAAATGGGTTGAATATGGATGTAAATGGGTTGAATATGGGTGCAAATGGGTTGAATATGGATGTAAATGGGTTGAATATGGATGTAAATGGGTTGAATATGGATGTAAATGGGTTGAATATGGATGTAAATGGGTTGAATATGGATGCAAATGGGTTGAATATGGATGTAAATGGGTTGAATATGGATGTAAATGGGTTGAATATGGGTGCAAATGGGTTGAATATGGATGTAAATGGGTTGAATATGGATGTAAATGGGTTGAATATGGGTGCAAATGGGTTGAATATGGGTGCAAATGGGTTGAATATGGATGTAAATGGGTTGAATATGGATGTAAATGGGTTGAATATGGATGTAAATGGGTTGAATATGGATGTAAATGGGTTGAATATGGGTGCAAATGGGTTGAATATGGGTGCAAATGGGTTGAATATGGGTGCAAATGGGTTGAATATGGATGTAAATGGGTTGAATATGGATGTAAATGGGTTGAATATGGATGTAAATGGGTTGAATATGGATGTAAATGGGTTGAATATGGGTGCAAATGGGTTGAATATGGATGTAAATGGGTTGAATATGGGTGCAAATGGGTTGAATATGGGTGCAAATGGGTTGAATATGGGTGCAAATGGGTTGAATATGGGTGCAAATGGGTTGAATATGGATGTAAATGGGTTGAATATGGATGTAAATGGGTTGAATATGGATGTAAATGGGTTGAATATGGATGTAAATGGGTTGAATATGGATGTAAATGGGTTGAATATGGGTGCAAATGGGTTGAATATGGGTGCAAATGGGTTGAATATGGGTGCAAATGGGTTGAATATGGATGTAAATGGGTTGAATATGGATGTAAATGGGTTGAATATGGATGTAAATGGGTTGAATATGGATGTAAATGGGTTGAATATGGATGTAAATGGGTTGAATATGGATGTAAATGGGTTGAATATGGGTGCAAATGGGTTGAATATGGATGTAAATGGGTTGAATATGGATGTAAATGGGTTGAATATGGATGTAAATGGGTTGAATATGGATGTAAATGGGTTGAATATGGGTGCAAATGGGTTGAATATGGGTGCAAATGGGTTGAATATGGATGTAAATGGGTTGAATATGGATGTAAATGGGTTGAATATGGGTGCAAATGGGTTGAATATGGGTGCAAATGGGTTGAATATGGGTGCAAATGGGTTGAATATGGATGTAAATGGGTTGAATATGGATGTAAATGGGTTGAATATGGATGTAAATGGGTTGAATATGGGTGCAAATGGGTTGAATATGGATGTAAATGGGTTGAATATGGATGTAAATGGGTTGAATATGGATGTAAATGGGTTGAATATGGATGTAAATGGGTTGAATATGGGTGCAAATGGGTTGAATATGGATGTAAATGGGTTGAATATGGATGTAAATGGGTTGAATATGGATGTAAATGGGTTGAATATGGGTGCAAATGGGTTGAATATGGGTGCAAATGGGTTGAATATGGGTGTAAATGGGTTGAATATGGATGTAAATGGGTTGAATATGGATGTAAATGGGTTGAATATGGATGTAAATGGGTTGAATATGGGTGCAAATGGGTTGAATATGGGTGCAAATGGGTTGAATATGGGTGCAAATGGGTTGAATATGGGTGTAAATGGGTTGAGAATGAATTCCAACGAATATGTTGGTGGCATTAAAACCAGATCTTGCATAGATCTGATTTGTGCTAACGTTAAGGGATTAGCCGAGACATATCGCTTCATTTTAACCCCAACAAGATATTGGTGCACAATTGTAAAGGGCTTAATTTTCTATTCTTTTTGGACACATTTATAGGGGGTTTTGTCCTCTGACCTTCAAGTTAAAATCAAAGTGCAGTATCAGTTCCGTCCTCAGAGGAAAAAATCATTTTAGACTGAGGCAATTTTAATTTTTGTCTCAATCCAGAGTGCTCTTTTTTGGGGATTGGTTTTCTAACTTATATAGTATCGCCAAGAATAAATATTGCCTTACACAAATAATTTATTTCTCCTAAGCTATATATATATATATATATACACACATATATATATTATAATATAAAATGAAGTAATAAAATAAGGTGTCAATCAAATTTTATTAGAATTCAAAGTTCAAGCAAAGTATCCTTAAGTCCTTAGGTCATGAGTTTTCAAAGATAACTTTGCCAGCCCCTTCAATTTCACATATATGGACTGCTGTTTATAACTTGGAGTAATGTCTTTCCTGATTATGCTTCTCAATATGTATGACCTGGATGGACTGTATGGATTCAACAAAAAGTATGTTTTTGGGTTGATATGTTTGATGTTATGTATTTTTATGTATTTGTGTATATAATTTTATATATTTTCAAAGCGTAATTTTATTACCTGTAGTAGTATAACTGCGGTAATGGTCCTCTGAAGAGAAGAATTATCTTTGAAAACTCATGAGCTAAGGACTTAAGGATACTTTGCTTGAACTTTGAATTCTAATAAAATTTGATTGACACCTTATTTTATTACCTCATTTTATATTATAATATTAATGCTCTATCCAGTATATTGAGCTTCAGTTTTTATCCGGATGTTTCACTAATTATAAGATATTAGTTGACGCTTATATCTTTTGTTGGATTGCTTCATATATATATATATATATATATATATATATATTGTATTACAGAAGTTCAAAACAACAAGTGATCAACACATGATCGCATCCCGTTGAATCTCGTCGGCCATTGTTATTCTGTAATACAATATATAAATAAATATCACACTCCTGTTTTGAATTTAATTTTTAATAAATCGAGCACCCTGCTGGGTTTCTTTCCACTGATCTTACCAAGATATATATATATCTATTATATGTATATATAAATATATATATAAATATATAACATAAATCTTGTGTAAACTTTAATACATGATCATTTATTTGTTCTCCAAGAATTCAACATAACTGTTTGTGTACGATCGTTTCCGAGATGATATATCTACATTAATATCGGTTCTCTTCATCAGCACAGGGTTTAGACATCAATTTAAAAGCTAACAGACAGCATCAAGGGTATAGAGTTTAACACTCCCAATTATACAACAAATTAGAAGAAATGAGGGGAGTAGGGGTTTGGATATATCAAATCTGTACAGACCAGGTACGAAACAATATTGAGGGATGTACAGGGAGACTCAAAGTGTAAAAAACTGGTGTAAGAAGAAACACTACAAGGAAGAAGAAAACATTTATCTTCTTTTCTTTTATATAACATAAAAGCCATTAGAAGGGAGATGCACTCTCCTTAGAGAATCATGCATATATATAATCATACAATGTGAAATATATATGTGTGTGTGGGCTTATGTACATATTTGCATATCTTCCCTCTAAATAAATTTTAATTTTATTAACACTATCACTATAAATATTCTCAAAATTACAGATTTTGTTCTTTGCCACTTTTAGCATTTTTCACTCTTGAAAAAATTCATGCACCACTTTTCCTTTTGAATTCATATATATATATATATATATATATATATATATATTCCATGAAAAATGCCAGTATACTGAAATTATATGCCCTTAATAGGGTTAAGATGAAAATTCATATACACTAAATGTACAAAAGCAAGGAAATTCCCAAATTTTTACACTTTTATTGTCAGTAAGGGTATGACTACATATCAACCAAACCATTTCATTATCACATCACTACAGTATAAATCTCTATGCATGAGTGGATGAAGTGTGTGAGGTGCGCTGAAGAAAAATTCCTACCAGTAAAATACATAGCCCTGTTTGCTCGCATACCCTTAATGACAAATGGCATTTTTCATGGAATGTCACTACTTTTGTAAAGGCTATACCTCAATACAATGGTCATTTTTAAGGTTTTTTGGAAAACTAAGGTATATGGTAAACTGAAATTAAAATGCCATCAACTAGACCCTAGAACCTCTATCTCTACCGAAAGTCAGCTGAATTCATCAAATAGTTGATGAGATACAGGGTGGCACATACGTACGTACGTACGTACACACGGATAACACAAAATCATGCCTGACTTTTCTGGATCTCTGGGTTGCCTTGACTAATGATGCTGAAATTCTACACACTTATATAACATGTCAAAAAAAAATTTTGTGCAAAGTTTAAACTTATTTGGTTTATTGGTTTTTGAGTTATGATTGATCAAAGAAATGAGATTTCTGGCATAGGCCGTTTTTGAAGTCTATTAAGGGATAGAGCGCTCTCGCGCCTCTCTTGATATATATAAAATAGGTACTTTTATCAAACATGAACAAGTTTCCGTGAACTTCGCGTTGACAGTGTTCGGGCATGCTACGTAAACACCAGAGAGATGCCGAGCGATTAGCCAATCAGCTGTCAGTAACCAGACGACAATTTTCTAACCAGTATTGAAATTGATCAAAGCCAGTGCATGTTTATTTCCTGTGGAATCCCCACCCCCTCGGAGCTGTGTAGTAGTGTCGAATCTTCCAAAGGATTCATTTTTTTTCTGTCAGTTAAGAACAGCTGTTGTCAAAAAAAAAAAAGAAAATGTCAGAAATGTTAAAAAATTATTATTTGAAACTTTCCGGTTCACAAACAAAAAACATTTGATTAAAAATGGTTCTTTGACAAAAAAGAACAAAAATAAACGTCTAATTACTAACAGTGGTTTAGCTAGGGTTTGTTCGTTCTTTATTTTTATATATGTATTTTACTTTGATTTTTTTCGTCGTAATTTATCGGCTACCAGTCTTCAATTTAGTGTTTGACAGTTTTCGCCTCGTCAACTCTCAGGGCATTTCTGTAACCTGCTCGAACGTTGATGACGCAAAGTCATGGAAACATGGTGCTTCAGCTATAAGAGTACCCATTTCTTGCAAAAAAAAAAACGGTTATCTCTAAAATTAAAAAAAAATGTTTTTTTTGCTGTCATCTTTTACAAACATTGAAGAAAAATTCTACTGTGACTATCACGATGACTACTGCTCAACATTTCATTACCTTGGCTCCCCAACTTAGTGCCAACTGAATGACAATACTGCTAAAAGATGTGGCCCCGTCAATCACCAAAAGTGTGTCCCCAGCACACAGCCGACAAAGGCAATGAAGAGCTGTGTATGCCCGTACGCAGTCACCAATTCCGCAGGCAGCATCCTCAAAACTTAACATTTCTGGCTTCTTTACTGAATAAAAGAGAAAAGAAAGAGAAAAGTATCATTTAAAACAAAAAATATGTTCATGGCAACAAAACTTTAAAGAATCAAAGATTTATTGCGAGGTGTTGGATATTCAAGTGGTCAAGTTAACTAGTGATTATATTAGCTAGTGCATATGAGAGTAGAGATACTTTAGTTTGTAAGTCAATATCTTAAAGTCATCCAATATATGCCAGCATATAACAGACATTAAACCGAATATGATGATGATGATGGTGGTTAATGTATTCATTAAGCCAATCATGCACCTTCTGAATGATGATGAAGAAAAAGTTTACCTGTAAGCAGAATAATTATAAAAGGTGAATTATTTACCTATATCATACTCGTGGAAGATACAAAATTCAGCACATCCTGGACTGAGGTTATCAAGAGGGAGAATACCTACAGATAACAGAGAAAATAAAATATATATATATATATAGATAGATAGATAGATAGATAGATAGATAGATAGATAGATAGATAGATAGATAGACTCTCTGGCTTTAGACAGTTTGTGTAGTATATATTTATAGTGTTACTGTACACATTTACATGAATGTTTTAGATGGTGGGTGGAATGATGTAAATAATTAGAAGTGAAAGGAGAAAGAGGAGTGATGGGAAAAAGAAGGGGAGAGGGGGTGATAGGGAAGAGAGAAAAAGACGGTGGTGGAAAAGAGAAGACAAAGGGAGAAAGAGAGATGAGAAAGAAAGAAATAGAGAGGTGGGAAAAGAGAGAGAGGTGGGAAAAGAGAGAGAGAGGGGAAAGAGAGAGAGAGGGGAAAGAGAGAGAGAGGGGAAAAGAGAAAGAAAGAAAGAGGGGGAAAAGAGAAAGAAAGAGAGAGAGGAGAAAGAAAGAGAGAGAGGGGAAAGAGAAAGAGAGAGGGGGAAAGAGAAAGAAAGAGAGAGAGGGGAAAGAGAAAGAGAGAGAGGGGGAAAGAGAAAGAGAGAGGGGGGGAAAGAGAGAGAGGGGGAAAGAGAGAGAGAGGGGGAAGAGAGAAAGAGAGACGGGGGAAGAGAGAAAGAGAGACGGGGGAAGAGAGAAAGAGAGACGGGGGGGGGGGAAGATAGAGAGTCAGGGTCTTAACATCACAATGTATTCTGCCTTTGTGAAATCCTTTGACATAATTCTTGTAGAAACATAATTATCAACCTATGACAAAGGTTAAGCAATTATATATATTTAATATATATATAACAAATACTGACCCAACGGGTCATGGGTGGTTTAGATATAGGTATATAAAAGCTTCACTTACCTACAACAGCATCTCCAACCTTGAATGAAGAAGCACCTTCTCCCACTTGGGTGACTATTCCAGATACATCCTGACCAACAATATACTGCTTTCTTCTATCTGGATATTTTCGGAATAATTTTTCGAGAAACTATTACAAAAGAAAACAAAAACTCAGTTATTGTATTTGACAATATTTCTCGGATCACAGATTTTTATTAAGATGTTTTCAGACTTTTTCGTCCACTACAGTTATTTATTAATAACGTTTTTATGGTTGTTTTCTCTGGCTATTCTCATTCTCGGTGATTAAATATTATACAACACGTGAATGATGTTTAAACAGAAACTCAACGAGTCACAAATTATGTTTCTATTGTGTTGAATAGCAGCTGTCCATGTAGACTGGAAGAGGCATTATGAAAATAATCTATTAATCAGATTGAGGATTCTTCTTGGATTCTCCTGATTAGTTCCCCTCCCCCCAACCATTTTTGTCAAACATCGCTGTCGGCAGGTTTTCTAGATGCCATTCAGCATCCGCTACAAGTTGGCCAATGTAGGCGTGATGCAGTCTTCCAACCGATCTTTTGCTGCATAATTGATTCAATAAAAGAATGTCACCAACAAGTTCTAACTTACTTTTGCCCGTGACCAGCACCCAAAACATTCTCTCGCTTAACGAAACTGAGATAGGCGTTTTTCTTTGGGCATTTCCTCCAGCTGGTGTCCACTGCAACTCATAACATCTTTGTGTACGTTCCGGCAAGTGATGTTTCTTACTGTTTCGTCAGTGTCCGAGACGTAGAACAGATTCCACCATGACTCTAAAGACTGGAACAAAGATGGTGGAGAATTCATCAAAGACATTCCACACGTTTCCGTTGCAGATTTTGATGTCTTTTTTCACCAACTGGCTGTTGCTGCATCATCATCATCTGTCCCGTGGTCTGGATGACCGTTGGGGCGCTAAAGATGACCTGGCAATCATCTTTCTTCAACCTTCCCGATCTTCTGCTTTCGCTAGCCTGCTACTCAGCTCCAGTCCTTTCCACTCTCGGATGTTGTCCTCTCATTTCTTTCTTTTTCCCTGTACAGTTCCTTGCAGGATTGTCATTGCGAGACGTGATGAAGTTGTGACATGGCCGTACCACTTCATTTTCCTCTTCTCCACAGCGGTCAGTAGATCCTCATACGGCCCGACTGCTTGTATGAGATTGTGCTTCACTTCCTCGTTAGTAATGTGGTCCTTTTACGAGATGTTGACGATCTTTCGGTAGCAACTAATCGCTGTGGCCTGTATCCTTCTCTCCATTTTCGCAGTTACGGCCCACAACTCAGACGCATACAGAAATATAGAGACGATCAGGGAGCATATCAGTCTGATGTTTGAGCTGACTGATGTTTCTGTTATTCCATATGGGATTTAGTTGGGTCAGCGCTGCTGTTGTCTGCGCAACTCTTATAAAGACTTCAGGCTTGTATCCATCACCCGTCACAAGGTATTTGAAGCTATTAACGGATTCAAGTTTCTCACCTCTGATGTTGATGTCCAGCGGTGATGTTGGTCACCATTTTGAGTCTTTTCTACACTTATCTTCATGCCGTAGGCTGTCGAGGTCATGTTGCTGCTGAGGTATACAAATTCCTGGACAGACTTTCTTATTGTTATTTTTCAGTTTAATTTCTCTTTCGCTGCAGCGGAGAAATTCTGTTTTGCCAGAATTTTAAAAAAAAAAAAAAAATCTCTTCATGGAAAAAAAAAAAAAAAAAAAAAAAAAAAAAAAAAAAATCGATGGATCCTTTTTATTCGTTTTTCCTTCATTTTACGGTTTTCTACGAGATGTATATATCTTTCATACAAAATTTGGCTCTCTTGAATTATATTATGTAAGCATCCATCCAAGCAATCCATCGATACCTTACGCATCATCTCTTCTTTGTTGAAAGGAATTCATTTTCCTTAAATTTATTATAGAAATTTATTAAAAGGAAAGGAAGTGAAAAAAAAGAGATCTGTAACAATATCTAACATAAGTTATGCAAAACACATGGGAGTTACGTGTTAAGAAACGAGTACCGACGTAGCGAACAGGAATATTTTTCTGGAAAAAGGAAGATTAATGACTATCTCTTTCTCTTTGGTTCTGTCTGCGAGATGAAGCAGACGTATTTTCGAAGGACTTCTTTCCTCCTCCCAGAGGAAATGATATAAAGAAAAAGAAAAGTAACAACTAAAAGCTATGTTGCAGTTATTGCTGACTGCAGTGGAGAAAGATGCTATGCTACAACTGCTACTCCAGACGCCACAAACAATGCTACTTAACACGCTCTGGCCATATCCGTTTTATTGGCCAAAATTCATCTGCTGTATTCCTAGGCAATGCCGAACAGGCACAGCTAGTTATAAATAACTTAAGAGAAAAATTGAACTTTGACCTCATCTAACAATTCATTTACACAAATGATCGATAAGAAAAATGAATTTGAATTGCGGGGATATTGGGGGAAATTATGCGTCTGCAGGATAAGAACAGATATGAGTCGAAATTAAAAGGTCGCAGAGAAGAAAAAAAAAACAATCGTATATCAGCATGGACTTAATTAAAAGTTAGACATTTCAGATAAAATAGATATAAAAATAAACAAAGTTTATCATTTACAGATACTAATTTGTGACAGATACAAATTTTGTATTTTTAAGGTGTCAAATATTTGAGTGGAAACATTGTTTAAAATATATTTGTATATTTAAAACCAGTATGGCTATACGGCATTGCCCGGGACAACAAAATAAAAGAGTTAAAAAGTGTATGTGTCTTTCTTTTAAAATTTCTCTCTCTCTTTAGCCCCCTTTCTATTTCCTTCCCTTCTTTTTATCACCCCCTTTCTCGCTCTCTATTTTTCTTCATCCTCCCTCTTTATCTCCCCTCTCCTGTAAAAGAGAGTTAATAAAATAAAGACTGAGTTCAAACGGGCCGCCGAATCGTCTTTTTTGGTCTTTTCACTACCAGCAGTCCAAACACGCACGAGAACGACGCGACGTTTACAATCAAACTTTTCGTCCAGAATTCGATTCCTTTTTTTCTTTTTCTCTTTGCACTCGACGTAGTCACGTCAACCTTTCTCGCTCTTGTTCCCAAAGCAAAGTGTCTAAGCTTTTTATCACGACGAGAATTAGCTCATGCAAAACAAGGCTCATTTGCATATGTGAAGTCTCGTCGCGTGACAAAAAAGCACACGTTTCTATTTGGTGACTAGAACACTGGGTTCAATCCCAGATGGACAACACATGATGGCTGCTACATCTCCAGTCAAGGATTTCCTCTCCTCCGAGCGAAGACAGAATAGATACTACACTTTGAAATATGTATTTGCAGAAAAATATTTTTAAAAATACATTTTAAAAAAGGCCATCAAAATGTGCGGAAAAGGGTGTCGGTCATCCTTGGTCTAAAGTGATAAAAGTGTTTGTCCCACTCTTAACTAGAATCATCTCAGTCACCACAATACCACATTTACTCTAGGGGCCGCCGTCCTACTTAAGACATCCCCAAATTTGTTGGCAATTTTATTTTTCAAAATTAGATTTATGTACAAAAGTTCATTGGAATAACAGGGGGCGTGGAGAAAAAACAAAAAAAAATTGGGTTAATAAGACCCTCCCAACACTTTCTAATAATAGACCGCCCACCGTTTTCTAGTTTGCTCAGAACTGAAAACAAGCAGGTCAATCTCTAAATGGGAGTGAGATCTAAGTGGTAGAAAAAAGAAAACTGGGGGGGGGGGGTGGAGTTTGGAGAATGGGTGGTGTCCTTCCAAGATAAATGCAATTTGAAAGAGGCCAAGGACAAAAAATTGAAAGTGGGGAGTGGCCATCTTGGAGGATTTTTATTACCAAGAGAGAGGGGGGGGGGTCAACTCATTCACTCGACTAGCTAAGAGGCTAAACTTACCCAAAAGGACTAGATTCTGACAGGATCAGGAACCGCGGGCCCCGTGCTCAGGCAGGGTACATGTACTCATACTTGACTCGTTTTCATGGACACAAACTCGCTACTTGTATTCACCTTTTTTCAAAAATCGAGGAATGTAATCTTTTTCCATCCCATCTGATCTTGACCTTCAGCTGGTGCTTGAAGAAAGCGATCAGATCCTGATCAGCAAAAGATTCAACCCCTTGGTCATCTATCAGACGCGACGTCCACACGAGAAACACCATTCGTCTCTCCCTGTCCCACGCCGGCTCGACGTTGTTGATTATGTAAGATACGTCTGATGGCAGAGAATGCTTGGGATCGATATGAGTCGTCACCTTGTTAACATATCCCCAGAACTTCCCGCCATTGGAAGAGATACTACACTTTGACCGTAGCTTGAAGGCCAAGAAAGTGTATTTAAGTTTCTTGTTTCACACCAAAGGTTGATAGAAAACAAAGAAGCTATAAATGTCGACCCCCCTCCTCGACTAATTTTGTTCTTGGTGAGCTGTAAAAAGAATGAACATTACAAAATAAAAAAGATGTGTTCGTATTCTGTCCGAGGCAATGCCGAAAAAGAATATATCAGCTTTGTGGGTGACTTGTGTAGCTAGTGACTTTTAGCTGAACACACACACAACTATCCCTTATATAATAGATTAAATATATTATTTAATGTTAAGTGTACACACTCGGCATTGCCCAGATTTTTTTTTCACTTCTATTTTTTTGTTTGTTTTAACTATGCAGGGATTTATTTATTTTTTTAAACCAAATTATTTTTTTAAATAGGATTTTAAAAGTTAAATTGATGTATCATGGTATCATTTGGTCATTAAATTATCACTTGAACCAAATTGTTATGGAACTATAACTAATTTTGTTATGGTAATGTTTTAATCTCTATTTATAAAATGATTGGATGCAAATAGCTTTCGAAACTTTACAATCTCTTTGAAGATTTGCTAAAGATTTAAAAGCCGGTTTCAATGGTTTTCTATTCGACAGTTTAAATGCTTCCAAGTTCCTTTCAAATTTAAAAGGTATTTTTTTTAATGTAATTTTTTTTTAGCAACTATTAAAGCAAGATTAAAATCACCCACCCTTACACCTAGCAGCTGTGTTTCCAAAATTATTCATAATGATCAGTTAATTAGTTTAGAAGTGAATCCTGTGCATAGAAGTATATAAATATATTCCATGAAAAATGCCAGTATACTGAAATCATATGCCCTTAATAGGGTTAAGATGAAAATTCATATACACTAAATGTACAAAAGCAAGGAAATTCCCAAGTTTTTACACTTTTATTGTCATTAAGGGTATGCGAGCACAACAGGGCTATGTATCTTACTGGTAAGAATTTTTCTTCAGCGCACCTCACACACTTCATCCACTCATGCATAGAGATTTATACTGTAGTGATGTGATAATGAAATGGTTTGGTTGATATGTAGTCATACCCTTAATGACAATAAAAGTGTAAAAATTTGGGAATTTCCTTGCTTTTGTATATTTAGTGTATATGAATTTTCATCTTAACCCTATTAAGGGCATATGATTTCAGTATACTGGCATTTATCATGGAATGTCACTACTTTTGTAAAGGCTATGCCTCAATACAATGCCTTCTCATAACTGATATAGTTGGTAGTTTGACTAATCAAGGTATATGGTAAACTGAAATTAAAATGCCATCAACTAGACCCTAGAACCTCTATCTTTGCCAAAAATCAGCTGAATCCATCAAATGGTCGATAAGATATAGAATAAAGTGTATGAATACTGGTCATTTTAAAGGTTTTTTGGAATTTTCTTGAAAACTAAGGTATATGGAAAACTGAAATTAAAATGCCATCAACTAGACCCTAGAACCCTTATCTCTGCCAAAAGTCAGCTGAATCCATCAAATACTGGATGAGATACAGGGTGGCACATACGTACGTACACACAGATAACATAATTTCATGATTGAACTTTCTGGATCTCTGGGTTGCCTTGACTAATGATGCTGAAATTCTACACACTTATAGAACCTATCAAATAAAAAATTTGTGCAAAGTTTTAACTAATTTGGTTTATTGGTTTTTGAGTTATGATTGATCAAAGAAATGAGATTTCCAGCATAGGCCATTCGTGAAGTTTATTAAGGGATAGAGCGCTAAGCGCCACCCTTGATTCACATACCTAAGTTTATATTAATACTTATACATTGTTTAAAAATATGGTGTCAAAAATTATTTTATTGGTTTTCTTTCTTCTTTTATAAACATTTACGTGTCAACGCCATTGTTTATATGAACGTCTTGTAACATCATAGGCGTCAATGAGCTCAAAGTCTAAACATACGATCGACGGACAAGTATTTGAAATTTCTGAGATAAGGTATCATTCTTCTCGGCCTTTTGGCTAAGATCAAAGTGTAGTATCTGTTCCGATGGATACTGCACGCCTGTCCTGTGCAGTTCTAGGAGGTCCACCGTCCCAGGCTTTGTCTCCCCTCTTTGGGGAGGAGTAAGTTTATTGCTTACTGTCTGAGGCGCCCCTACCGGGGAATGCCGACGGGGCTGCCCAGGCAATTTTTTAAATGGCCAGATTTCTCACCTCTCGAGCGCTGGCTTTTAACCCCACTTGCTCGACCCGATCTTGGGTCACATCTTACTTGTGGGAGTAAGATAAAACTGGCCTTGTGCCTAACTTCTAGCGAAGGAGTAAATAAATATCATTAGTTGCAGGTTATCTTGGTTGTTGTTACATCCATAATGTTTCGACCGTTGTAGATGTCGACCTTCTTCAGGTGTCTTTTATTGGAACTGAACATTATTTAATCCATTGGGTTAAATTAATCTTTTTCCGTTTTTCATACGTTTATAAGAATTGGTTTGGTTTATTTTACGGCATATCAACCATCTGTGGGTTATTTGATGTCAAATAAAGTTAGCAAATATAATTCTATAGGTAGGATAATTATTTAAATTCCTTGAATACATTGCTCTTTGAATGCCCTTATTTTGTTAGTTCTGTTTACAATGTTTCAACCATCGTACACTCTGATCTTTTACAGATGTCATTTATTGTAGTTGACTAGCGAAAATATACTCCCTACAGTCGTATATTTTTGCTAGGCTGCCGCGACAGAAATGAACGCTCACCCGTAAACCGATGGCGTCCCAGTCATATTTCTTGGGTGGTTAGACATTGATTTTCTTTGTTTCGGACCAAAAATATTTTTAGTTAAAAAAAAAAAAAAAATTTCGACCCCCCCCCCAAAGAAATATTTTAGTTAAACGAAAAAGAAAAATTTCTGACCCCCCACCAAAAAAAGTCGAGCGCGAACGCAGACCCCACACTATATCAAAGAACCAGTTTTGATACATAGCCTCGTTTTAAGATCATTCGTTGTCGCTAAATAAAAACGTGAAAAAAGCATTTCTTTAGTGTAAGTAGTTAAATCAAAATCGTTTTTTTTTTTTTTTTTTTATTTTACTTTGTGACGTTTGCTCAGTCGGTAGCAGTTCTGACAAAAATCGTCCAATTTGACTTAAGACGTCGAGGTTGCAAGTTCAAATCACGACCGCGGCGTCAAATTTATTTATTGTTTATTTAGTTGTTAAGATGTGCCCCAATGTATTTCTTACGTTTACAAAAATTCTCGCTGACTTAAAAAATTAAGTAAATAGTATTAACCCCCCCCCCCCCCCCTTACGTTTACAAAAATTCTCCAGAACGGACAGACAGAGAAAGTGTTATAAGTGAATAAATTGCTGAGGCACTAATTCATTCTTCGGTTTTTAAATATTAAGATTAGTGATGGGACGATTCCAATATTTTCTCTGATTCCGATACAGTTACCAATTCTCCTCTAAATTTCAGATTCCAATTCTTTTAAATTTCAAAATATTTAGTTGAGTTGTTTATTGGGTTTTTATTTCAGATGACAGTAAAATCCTGTGGAATGTGTGCATATATTTTTTGCAAAAGTATAAGTACGCTTGTGGAGTGGGGGTAAGTTATGTGATTAGATCTTTCGAACTATTGTTTCTTTAATCCCTCTTTCTCTCGAGTCTATTTTTATCACTTCCTCAATTGATTGAAAATAGTGATTTCATCAACTCATTGTGAGATTTTCATCTATTTTTTTCACTTGTGCCATTTTTTTTCTATTTATCCACTTCACCGGTGCCATTTTTATCTAAATTCGTTATGATATACAAATTTTACTTTTACTGGTAGCTTTAAAACAATAAATATTTAGTATAACTTTTGTTATTCGGACTACATTTCTCATCTTGAGTGTTTATCATCACAACGTTTCAGCGGCTGTAACCTCCGGCCTTCTTCAGGTGAATCTCTTCGAACTTGGGAATATTTCTGTCAAACTCAACGGAACCAGAGCATGCTACCCCCCCCCCTCCCCGTGGATTAAATAAAGGGTTCTGCTTAAAATTCCGTCCAGATTCCCGATTTCGACAGAAAGATTCCCGAGTTCGAAGAAATACATCTGAAGAAGGACGGAGATTACAGCGGCCAAAACGTAGTGATGATAACACTCAAGATGAGAAATGTAGTCCGAATCACCAAAATTATACAAATTATCCTCATCTCAAAAATTCAGAAATATAATAAATATTTATCATTAGGGCCAGCAATGGAAAATTAGATTTTAAACAACAAAACAAAATAAAAGAATCGTTTCTGGAATCGGATATTAGGCTAAAATCTTTCTGATTCCGATACCCCAAAAAGTTCTGATTTTTCCGATTCCCAATTCTGATTAATCGTCCCAACGCTAATTAAGATTAAAATAGCTTAGTTGTTTACAAAACAAACAAAATACATGGATTTAATGGCATAGTTACATTTTTTTTTAAAATAGGATCTTTTAAAATTCGTTTTCGTACTTTACACTATTGGATTTTTTATTTCAGTAAATAAGTATAGTAAATAAATAAAAAATAATGTATAAGTTATGTAGAGGCGAGAAACCTACAGACAGACACACAAGAAGTGGTCACACAATTTTATTAATATATAGATTTAAGAACAGACATTTTCTTTCGTTAAAATATTGAAAACATGCAACGTTATTTAATCAGTTTTCAAAATTATATTAAAGACATTTTCATTTTCTAAAGTTGTAGCCCAAATTTATTTTACGGAAGAGCATTATGAAATTATTGTAACTTCGACAAATCTTGGCTATTTCTAAAATGAAACTTCCATTAGCAGTTTCTTTCCAAGAATTACCTGTCTGTGGAACACAATACCACAGAATTGCTTCTCATGGCCATTTTCAAGTCGCATGTAAACAAATTATTAAGCCTTCCTCTTAATCAAATTCTGACCCACTTCCACCATCATTACCACTCATCACGGTGTTGTCATCGTCCACCGACACTAATTAACCCTTATCCTCGAATGGCCTTTGATAAGTGGTGACCCCTAAGTATATTTCATGACTAATCAGCAAGAAAATATTATCTCTATAAACTTAGGTATGTTTATATATTTGTATGTATAGAATTTTTTCTTTAATTTCAAAAAAAAAAGAAGAAAAATAAACTAAATTAATTCTTCTTGCAAACACATCCATTTCAACGGCTTTAATATGTGTGCATTATTAACTGTAATTCTTTATGTTAATTTTTTTCGATTGGGTGTGGAAAGATGTTTTTTTTGTTTTTTTTAAATGGAACACCACTCATCACATCATGTTGGTCTGCAGTTTCAACTTGTTACTGGCTATCTTGCTTTCGCTTGTTCTCAACATTTTGAACCGAGAGAGGGATCTAGCTATCGTACAAAGCTGGATCTCTTTATTTACAATCTCAGTACAGACACTCCTTCAGACAATGAAACTTTTCTGAATGAAGGAGTGGCACTCGTCTGACAAGACGCTGCAGTCATCATGTATAGGATTCACTCCTAAACTAATTAACCGATCATTATGAATTTAAAACAGAGTGGCTAACCATAAGTATATAAAGTGGTCGACCATAGTCAAGGGCAATCCGAATGCTCCCCTTTCATTAGGGAAGGGCACCACTCCTTTTCCCAGGATTGCTCCACTTACCCTTGATCCTCACCTTATAATGCTGAGTGTTTAGCAACGGGGCATCAAGTACCATTCTTTTTAATCTTTCGTATGACTCGACCGAGGATTGAACCTTGGTTTCCCGGCCTATGAGTGAACACTTACCATTATGCCAAATGGGCCGGCTACTAATCGTAAAGGTGTGTAATATGGGCTATATTTAGTTTTATGCAAAGTAGGCAAAGACGGGGTAGAAAATTCAAATACCTCAAATTTGTGAAATTTTAATAATGTGTATTAGACATCAATTAATAAATATTCCCCAAATTTCCGTTTCTTTGGATTATGTATTATTTCGATTATTCGGACTACTGTTCTCATCTTGAGTGCTATCTTCACAACGTTTGATCCGCTGTAACCTCCAATCTTCTTCAGGTGTATTTTTTCGAACTCGGGAATATGTCTGTCGAACTCGGGAATCTAGATGGAATTTCGAACAGGACCCTTTATTTAATCCACAGGGGTAGCATGCTCTTGTTCCGTCAGCCAGAGGACCGTGGCACAGTGGATATAGTACTAAGTAAAATTCAGTTCTAAGTGATAGTCATCTGATGGTTGAAGGTTCAATCCTCGGTGCGGGCAAGAATTGCGAATTACTGAAGATTTCTCCCAGTCAAGATGAGAACAGTAGTCCGAATAATCGAAATTATACAAATTATCAATCCTCATCTAAAAAATTCAGAAACATATCTGAATTATTTTCAAGAATTTTTTTTTGGGGGGGGGGGCATAATATGGGTACAATCTTCTATTTGAAAATTCAAATATTTCAGATTTGTATCGAATTTGATCCATAGTCATTAGACACCATTTAAGAAAGATATCATGAATTTCAATTTTTTCTTAAGACTCCTTAAGCCTTAAATTTGAGATATTTTCTAGAATAAAAATCATGTTATGGATTTGGATCAAAATTAAAATAAGGATTCTAGACATAAGGTTTACTAGCATTATATCTTGATTTTAATCTTTGTAAAATGGACATGAAAAACTGTTCTGTTTGGAGAATTAATTTTACCTGTCCTGAGATGGGTATTCTTCTAATTCAGTATAATATTGCTGGGATAATTTTTTCCTTAAAAAAAAAAAAAGAAAGAAAAACACACTCAGAAATAGTAAAAAACAATTCAATAAAACTTGAAAATAATTTCTTGTTACCTTAAAGTTGATAGAAGAAAGTCCACAGGATTTTACTTTCACTTGAACCTCGTTTCTTCCTGGACAAGGAATCGGAACCTGAAAAAGGAAAGGGAAATATTCATTTAAAAAAAACAAAAAAAAAACACAGGTACAAATCGGAACTGTGGTCCCAAATGTCTGAGTGAAGTGAAAGGACCAAGTAACAGTTATTTAAAACAATTTAAGACATGACATGTTTTTTTGTTTGTTTTTTTATTTCCCTCCCACTGCGGGAAGATTTGACATGAGGTCTGAAAGTGGGGGTTAAAAAGCCAGCACCCAAGAGATTGAGCAGCTCCATCAGCACTCCCCGATTAGCAATAAACTAACCCCCTTCTCAAAGCATGAGAAGGTAAAGCCTGGGAGAGTAGACCTCCTAGAACCACACAGAACCACACCTTAGCCCGACAGGGCAGGGCCAGAAGATACCACAACGACCCCCTCACCCCCCACCCAACCTACTGTCTGATTGATCGATCAATCACCAAAATTATTTAGAGTAAAATGGGCAACATAATTTCCGGCGATTTTGTAGTTTAACAGTCAAAATGGCAGACAACTCTGACGTCAAATAAGCGTCTGCTGTATTCATCAGGTACCTCGAAAAAGTGACCCCTCGTTTAATTGTGACAACAAACATTAACTTAACAAACTTTTAAATTTGACACCGTTCGATTCCTGCCAAAAAGCTGGTTAAATAGAGAATTATGAATTTGAGTTATGTGCCCTTAGTTCTCGAACTTATTTATAAAGATGGCGACTATATTTTTACGGCCTAGTTTTAATTCTGGTATTTCACGTATACGATGAAACTCGATACAACTCGGTGTTTTTAATGTTGTTATTTTTTTTTTTACTAGAACATAGTTTGAGTAAACATAAGTGGTAATATTGAACCTTTGCACCCAGCCATCACGGCAGAATGTGACGTCAGCACTTTGAGGCCGGTGTTAATCTAGAAAAAAAAGTACTCTAGCTTACTATGGTCGGCATATAGTAATCTTTTTGCTGGATACTGCTATCGATCCCGGACCGGATGTCGTGACGTGCGACTCTGAATCGTTCGGCTGTCCTACGCAAACGCCCGAGTGTTGACGAGCCAAATCAGCGAGCAGCCGATAACTATGTTAGAAAGTGAAAATAAGTGCTTTCGAAGACGGATTTTTTGTCAGGAAGTTTTTTTGAAGAAAATAAACCCAAACTGAATTACGAACAGCTTTGCACTGCAGTATCATCGCGAGCAAGTAAGAATAAATAATAAAATTTAAAAAATATGTTGTGATAAAATTAATTTTGGTACTTTTTTTTTTTTTTTTCAAAAAAATTCCTTGTAAATAAAAATACAGTATTCATTTTATAACAGTAACCTCGCTATGTTTTTTTTCCCTGTTGTTTCTTTAAAAAAAAAAATCATGTAAATATGTTTAATTTTCTTTGTTGTTTCTTTAAAAAAAATCCTTACCCTAACAAATAAAAAAAAGAAAACAATCAAAACATTATTATCATAGGACGCAGCACTGTATCAAAAATGTAATCTGGAACAAATCGACTTGGCAACTCTCGAGCGTTTGCGTAGAACAGCCGAACGCTTCCGAGTCGAACGCCGGTTCGGGATCGATAGCAGCACCGTTTTCTGAATGAATTAACCCGAAACAATTTGGTTTAATAACTTTTAAAACAAATTAATTGAAACAGTTTATTCCAGTAAATGATTACTTTGTAAAAAAAAATATGGACGGTCGAGCCTATTGAGTGGGTGAGGTCTTCAGGAGTGGGGATATTAAACCCAATGGAGCAGGGTCGGATTGGCACATTTTTTTGTTGGGGTGGGGGTAGTTAAAAAACGTATATTAGGTTCTGTCTTTTCCCCCCATTCAATAGGTGTAAAGAAAAAGAAGTGGTGAACAGTAGCGGCCACTATTCCCCGCGAACACGACCAGTGGCCAGTACAGCGAACATCCTTTTGGCTAAGATCAAAGTGTAGTATCTGTTCCGATGGATACTGCACGCCTGTCCTGTGCAGTTCTAAGAGGTCCACCCTCCCAGGCTTCGCCTCCCCTCTTTGGGGAGGAGTAAGTTTATTGCTTACTGCCTGAGGCGCCCCTACCGGGGAATGCCGACGGGGCTGCCCAGGCAATTTTTAAATGGCCAGAGTGCTCACCTCTCGAGTGCTGGCTTTTAACCCCACTTGCTCGACCCGATCTTGGGTCACATCTTACTTGTGGGAGTAAGATAAAACTGGCCTTGTGCCTAACTCCGCGAGGAGTAAATAAACATCAACAGACTCTATGGCCTTTTGGCTAAGATCAAAGTGTAGTATCTGTTCTGATGGAAACTACACCGTATAGACCGGTATCGTCTTGGCCTTTGGGTCTTGATTCCGCCAGTCTGTGGGTTTGTTCTGTGCAGTTCTAGGAGGTCCACCCTCCCAGGCTTTGGCTCCCCTCTTTGGTGTGGAGTAAGTTTATCGCTTACTGCCTGAGCCCGCCCCAAATAAAATCTAAAATAACGTTTTTTGAATATTTCTTTCAACACGTGTTCGCTAGGGTGCGATTCTACGTGGCCAAAAAGTGGGTGCTCACTTTACGTATAACTTATATAGGAAAGTGATCCCCCTTCCTAAAATCTAAAATAATAAAATATTTAATTTTTCTTTCATAGCGGATATTTGTTATAGCTGTTTACATGTAATTTGCAAAAAAAAAAAAGTAGAATTTTTATCTATTTAGAGGGATAAATGTGAGGGGTGAGATTCCGTGGCCAAGAAATGCGTGCTCACTTTACGTATAACTTATATAGGAAAGTGATCCCCCCTCCTAAAATCTAAAATAATACAAATTTTAATTATTTTTTTTCGTACCGGATATTTGTTGAGGTTGTTTACATGTAATTTGCCAAAAAAAAGTAGAAACTTTTTTTTTTTAGTGGGCGGAATACGAGGTAAATTTACCTTTTTTTAAGGAGAGGCCTAACATGTCGTCGTGAAAGTAAAGAAGCACCAATATTTTAATAAATAAAAATTAGTACAAAACTTGGCAAACCAGAAGAATAAGCGACCCAAACCAGGACGTCTATAATATCATGAACATAATCTGACTGAACACCGTTTGCTGCCGACTTTGAGTGGTGTACTAGTTTGTCGAATTTTTTTATTTTTTTATTTGTTATTTATTTTTGTTTTTTGTTTTTTTAAGAAACCAATTTTAACAAAAAATAAAATAACAGTGATAATCGGTGCGCCCGCCCGTGGCCATCGTAATAGTCAATAGTTTATTATGACGGACGTGGCCCGCCCCCTTTTTTAATATAAACAAGAAGAAAAAATAAATAAATATTGATGTTTTGTTTTAATAAAACTGTTGTTCTTAACGAAAAACGTTATAGTAAAATTAAATCTTTACAAAATTAAGTTATTTGATGTTTATAGACATCAGCCCCCATGGCTGTCCATATTAGATGGATAAAATCCGGTAACAGAGTTTCAGCTACGATCGACAACAATCGAAAGGGAACCACGCAAAATTAAACTCGGGTTCCTGAAGCGGAAAAACATCCCCCCCCCCCCGATATATGTACATCGTTGCATTGTATTTTTTGTAGATTTTTTTTTTTTTTTTTTTTTACATATTTCACCTCAAACAAGGCAGGCCACCACTGTAGACGTAAGGGGTTACTGAGAATTAGGGTGTAGGTTTTGGGTGTCATTCTAAGTTGGGAGCTGTGTAGCGAGATGTGTGTGTGTGTATTTCCTCATTTTTGACAGTTTATTTATTTCTGATTGTTGGAACGTGAAGCATTCGTAGAATTTAGTAGACTTAAACGCGAAGGTAACAAAACAACAAATCACGTCGAAACCAAAATAATAATTTTAAAAAACAAAAACAAACTAATAAACTGTCCGTGTGAAATGCAACAATTTACAAAAACAAATAAATTGAACGCGTGACCAAAAAAAAAAAAATACACTAGAAAAAACAAATAAACAAAAATTAATGCAACAGTTTAAATATATAAGTAAAAAAAAAAATGTTTTCCCGATTCAGGAACACGAGTTTATTTCGTAATCTGTTGCTGTAATTATACAGAGCCAATATGGGCAGCCAGGGGGGCTAATCTATATCAGCTCCAATTTTACAAAATAAAGTTATTTAAAAACAAAAAATGAATATTGAGAAAACTTCGAACGAAAAAAAAAAAATACTCACATTATTTTCAAGAATGAACTTAGGTGTTTCTTCGTCGCTTTCAGTCGACAATTCCCAAAAAGCAGCTTTCATTGTTATTATTATTATTTACTACAGAACTGGAAAGTTAAAAGTAAACAATTAAAAAAAAAAAAAAACACATTTAAAAAAAAAAAAATTCATAATTTGCAATTATTATTTCTCAACAAAGTGTACTACAAAGTTTTTTTATGAATGGAAATTTTTATGAATGAAATTAATTAGTGAATGAAATAAAAAGGGAGTTTTTGTTATACACATAAAATATTAAAATTCATAATTCCTCTGAAGCAGATATTTCAAGGTGGGTAAATTATAATTTAATTATCACTATAAGTACTTAAAACCTACAAAATGTCCGCCTGTTGACAGCAAAGATAATAGTTATTTGAGAAGTTGATCGGGGTCCATGTTGTGTTGATTTCTCAGAAGGAAAAAAAAAAGTACAAGTAGAAAAATTCCACTTCCGGTTTTCTTATTTTCACTTCCGGCACTTAAACGGTAGCAGAAGGAAAACTCGTTTTACAGCTGAGAAGGAAGTTTTCATTATTTAATCAATAATGATTGAAGTGTTTGATATTTAAATGAGCTAATCACAACTGTTTCAATTTTTTCTAAATACAATAATAACAAAAAATAACAAATTAATTCTACGGTAATAAGTAGAAATACTATATCCCTAGAGCGGATTAGGTTTTAGGCTAATAAAATTCCTATGAATTCTCCACCTAGACCAGGGGCGGGAAACCTCCGGCTCGCGGGCCACATCCGGCCCGCGAAGGCTTAGTGTCCGGCCCGCCACCCTGCTATGCTTTATTATTGCAATCCGGCCCGCAGACCTCCCAGTAAAACTCATATCATTTTGTGACATAGACCTAAAAGTAGGTTTCAATTAAGATTTACAGTGGGACAAAAATGTATGAATATCAGCGAGCGATAATGCATGTATATTTCATTTTTCTTTAACTATTGATTTCAAATCCTTGGCCTGAGATAAAAATAGAAAAAGAGAAAGAGAGAGACAAAGAGGAAACGAGAGACGAGGAAAGGGCATGAAACAGAGAACCTGTGTGAAGTGTGTCAAAACGAATGCTGGATCAACTTGCTACTTCCCCCGTCATTATATTTTATAATTCCAAAATGGCTCTTCGTCGGCGCCTTTTATAACATCACATACAGAAGTCTCTTGAGAAAAAAATACCAGATTTGTAGAGTGTTCAATGCAATTTTTGTACAATTTATTCATGTAAACAAAATATAGTAATTCTGAGATTTCGTTTTTCACTCCGGCCCGCGATCTCCTTCCAAAAGTCTTATCTGGCCTTCACTCTGAAAAGGTTGCCCGCCCCTGACCTAGACCCATGGCCTAATGGTTAATAGCGTTAGTTAACAATCAGTTTTAAGTGAAAAAATAGTAATTCTATAATAAGTAGTAATACTACACCCCTAGACAAAAAATAGGTTTATGGTTCCAAAATTTAGAGTAGAATTGTCTGCATGGACCCATAGCATAACAGGTAATAAGGTTGGTTTATTCAAGTGCTTACTTTAACACTAATGAATTAAAAAGAATAAATCATTCGTGTGTTCACTTACACGATAAAAACATTACTACTACTACTACTAAGAAGAAGTAGGCTCCCTTTACCGTGCTAGAAAACTTCTCACACCTGACAGTATCCTATATCCCTACAAAGCTACCATCTGCCTATGCATGGAGGTTTGTTATAACATCTGGGCTGGTGCATTATCCACTAGTCTCTCCCTCTTAGACAAGGTCCAAAAAAAAGAGTCGCTAATCTAATAGGTCCCTCACTATCCACCAAGCTCCAGCCCTTGTCCCATCGACGCAATATTGCATCCTTGTGCTTGTTTTACAAGTACTTCGATGGAATGTGTTCCGATGAACTTGCTGCTCTAGTGCCCCCTCGACGTAAATATACTCGATCAACCCGACAATCAGCTAAATCCCATCCATTCACTGTGGAGGTCCCCAGATACCTGCGAGCCTTCTACTCCAATAGCTTATTTCCTCGAGCTGCCTTTGAAACTCCCTCCCTGCCCCTTGTCTCTCCAACTATACTGACATGCAGAAATTTAAAACTAATGTGAACAAGCATCTCGCTGCACAGCTCCCAATTTAGGATGACCTCCAAAACTTTCACCCTAATTCTTACGTCTACAGTGACAACTTGCCTTGTTTGAGGTGAACAAAGTTTTAAATTTTTTTTTTAAATCTACAGAGAAAACAAGAAAATTAAAGACTGTTATAAGGACGAATCTCCTGAGATAAATTCTTGCAAATGTCAGTAATTTGCAAGACACCTTTCTTCTCTTTCTTTCCTCTCTGTCCCTTCTTCGAAATACAAGCTTTTATAACAACTTTCAACTGTGTTGCGGCCCTTTTTTCTCGCCGACATCACAATATATTTCATACAACATACTTAATTGGGAAAACCCCAATAATGTCACTAGAGAATTTCGTTGTTTTTTTTTACCCAATATTATAAATTTTAGGGTGGGGGATCACTTTTCAATATAAATTTAATGTAAAATGATCATCCATTGCCTGACCACCACCAATTTCCGGAAACATATTGTAAAAAAAAAAGTCTACCACAATTTCTTTGTCTAAAAAAGACAAAGAAATTGTGGTTCTGTGAAAAAAAATTTACCGACCAATTTTCTATTTTATTTTTGCGCTTTTTCGTTTTGACTAAATTTTTATTTTTGATTTCTACAATTCCAAAGTATGCGTGAAAAATAGTGCACAAATGATATAACTAATTTTTGTTTTTTGGCTCGAAAAAGCAGTGAACCCACTGCATAACATTAAAACTTTTCTTTTTGCGTGTTTTCATTTTTTTTTTTTTTTTGTTATTTGTATGTATGCACTCTAGCCATGCATTTGACAACGTTCGAGCACCCTCAGAAATGGTACCCAAATTAACCTCGAATATACTAGTTTGCCCATGCAAAAGAAACTGGCGAACGAACGCAGCTCGTAAACGCTCCACCCAACTTGTATAGCCTCTATGGGTAGTGCCTTAACTATCTAAAGAAAAAATGTGGAAAAAAAATATACTAAAAGCGAATACAAAAAAAAAACTATGTATAAAAGCGGAAAAATAATCGAAAAAATTAAAAATCACTTGCGCGTTGCCCGAAAAAAAAAATTGACCAAATACGTCCACGTCCGCCCCTCCCCCCAAATATTGGTTACTACATAATAACATTAAAACTAATGTTATCATTTGCGCGCTCTTCTGTCCGGAAATTGGTGCTGGTACAGGAATGGATTATCACTTTACATTAAATTTATCCTCCACTTTTTGATAAAAAAATGAAAAAACAAACAAAATAAAACCCTGGAATTTTCTAGCAACAAGATCGATAATTGTATACAGAAAACAGAAGAAAAACAAAATGGTCCGTCAAAAAATGTCATAAAAATGTCAGTGGATAAATACGCGAAAAAGTGCCAATAATAATAATATAAAAAAAAATTCAATGCGTACTTATGAAAGTTACGCAGGCGAGAAATATACACATACACACGAGAAGTGGTCACACAATTTAATTAATATATACATTAGCAATAAATTAAATTACTGTTTACAACGCAATGTTGTGTAAGAGAATATAGTTACGGAGAAAGGCTTCTCATTTATATCCGTGAATTAATTAACCCGAGTTTTTTGTTTTATTTAGTTAAAAAGCTATAATAATAGCATGTAAATAAATATTTATCATTTTCATTAATAAATTAGTGCGAATTATAATTTATTAATCACTATTATTTTCCAATATAATTAATTAAAATAAAAAAGTACGAAACTAAAAAGTACGAAACTGCTAATGTAATGACGCTATACGCCCACTTTACCCAGAATGCATCTCGACTGATGGCGATTCTCATCGCTCGATACAAAATCATGAGACTTTCTTGTTCATTGACGAAGGAACCTGTGAAAAAGTAAACACAAAAAAACAACACAATTCTTCGGATGTTCGATAGGTTTTTGAATGTATTATTCTTGATTGATGCCAAGTAAAACTTGGTCCACGGTGCCATTTTTTTTATTATTAACGTCTTTCAATGCTGTGAAAAAAAGACGAGAGCTCTTACTACGCAAACAAGAGAGGAGGCAGCATTTTTAATGTTTCGATAACATCAACTGGAAGGAAAGAAAATCGGTAAGAAAGTTTGGCGATTTAGTCGTTTCGCAGCCAAAATGGCGGACAATGAAGCGTCTGCTAATTTCTGATTTTTTTTTTCTGCCCTCACAAATGTGTAAGTAAACCCAAATAAATTGTTTTGGACTAATTTCTTATCTGTATTTCCTTTAAAATAATTTAAGGTAAATTTGAAATTAGTCCCAAACAATTTATTTGGGTTTACTTACTCATTTGTGAATTCGGAAATTAGCAAACGGTTCATTGTCCGCCATTTTTGCTGCTAAACGACTAACTCGCCCTTATGATGTTATTTTGCTTGTTTGTCACCGTGCACAATTCGTCTGAAATGGCTAGAGGAATGGAGTGATGTAAATAAGTGAGAGAGTGTCTATTATGACATTTTTTTTTACTATGAAAATAATTAAAAGAGAGAGAGGTAGAGGGGGTAGAAGAAAGAGAAATAAGAGGGAGACTGTCTTTTATGTCATCACAATTTTGTGAAAGAAAATAATTTTTAAAAAGAGGGGATAGGAGAAAGAAGATATAAATTCTGACTGAAAATAATTAAAAGGGGAGAGAAGGAGTGTATAATAATATCACAATGTATTCTAAATTTCTGAAATCTAATAGGTACTTGCAAAAAGTTAAATTATGTATTTAATAATTTATCTAACAAATACTGACCCAACCGGTCGTCCAATAAACAGTAAAAGTGAATCTAAATTTAAGTTTTAAAAAAGTCTAAGAATCATTTTAAAGATTACTTCTGACAGTTAGGATAAGGATACGGTTTTGTTTTTCTTTCTTTTTTAAAAAAATATAAATTAAAATCTAAAATTACCATCTCGTGTTTTGTGTACGTTTTTAGCGTCTCAAATTCTCATGGGAAAAGACGCCATTATTCAAGTTGTAATTTAAAAATTACATTCCAATAAAATTATTCATAATTGTTCGTAAAGATTTAATTTAATATCGATTTTTTTAGGGGAATTTATTTAATTTTGCTAACTATAAAAAATTAAAAAAAACAAAAAAACACTTGTAACCCTAACTCACAGATTCAGGGAAGAAGGATAGATCAAATTTAAAACTTTAAAAAATATATATATATATATATATGCAAAAAAAAAAAAGATTCGGTATTAAATTAAATCTTTATGAATGTTATTACATCTTAAAATTGCAATCTAATTTTTAAACTACAAATCGAATGATCGTCTTTTTGACAAGTGAATTTTGGACGCTAAAACCAATGTAGTTTTTAAACTACAAATCGAATGATCGCATGAGAATGACGTCTTTTTGAAAAGGGAATTTGGGACGCTGAAAGCGTGATTTTTGTCACCGACCTTTTTTTTTAAAAATAATATTTACACAATTTTTTAAAGATTTTTTTGTAATCAAAACAGATTTATTAAATTATTTTCTGTCTTAATTTCTAAACAGTCATATAATTCCCATGTAATCTCCATCTTTCTACATAAGTAGAATATAATTATCGTTTTTCGTTCTGGGGGAAGAATCGATCAATATCGCTTCCTGTTGAGTAAGAAGTCACAACATAATCGACACTGCTTCTTTTAACTGACAATTTATTGTGCATTTTTCTCATTATTTTCTTGTTGAAATGATTAATTACAATAATGTATTTGCTTTCAAAGTGAAAGATCTGTCAATTTTACATTAATTTTTAAATTAGATTATTCATTTATGACCTTCAACGAACTCAAGGTTTCCAATGAATGAAATCGATTTCATCTTGTCTGATCGATAATATTAAGAGCAGTAAAAAAAAAAATGGCCTTTTATTTCTACTTCAGATATTTATTGTTTCGGAATTGTTGATAGATGGAGATTGATAATATCTGTTATTCGGACTACTATTATTTTGGTTGTTATTTCCACAACGTTTCGGTCGATGTAATCCTCGGCCTTCTTCAGGTGTTCCTTGTCGAACTTGGGAACCAAAACCTCGTTAATCGAAATTTTCGAGATGTGAAACGATAATTTGTATTATTCGCACTACTGGCCTGGCGCAACGGATAAAAGTGCTTAGTTATAATCAGTTCTAAGTGACGGTCTTCCGGGGATTAAAGGTTCAATCCTCAGTGCAGGAGATATTAAGAATACAATCACGAATTACTAAAGACTCCGATGCTTCTCCAGATTAGGACCGAGCTAACTTTGACCCCGTCGTTAGGGTCAGGGTTGAGGTCAAAGTTAGCTCGTGTCCTAATCTGAAGAAGTACCAAGGCTTCTACATGATCATGGCTGACGGAACGAGAACAAGCTACCCCGTTGATTAAATAAGTACTGATTTCAGAGTTCGGCACATGTTCGTCTTTTCCCACAGTCCGTTTTTCACAACTTTTTACTGATCAGGTTTTAAAATTTTTTTCGGTGTACACTTACCTATCAGGCTGCTAGAGAATTCCGAGGTTTTTGGAAAAAAATCTTCAAATATTTTACATTTTAGGAGGGGGGATCAGTTTCCGATGTTAATTCAACGTAGACTGATCCCCCTCTTTTTGACCATCTCAATTTAAAAAAAAATCTTTTTTGGTGTACAATTACTTATGTCGCGAGAGAATTCCGTTTTTTTTGGAAAGAAATTTTAAAAAATTGAGATTTTAAGACGTAAACAGTTGCGAAAAGCGGACTATGGTTAAAAGGCGAACAAGACTGATCCCCCGTCTTAAAATCTTATATTTAAATTTTTTTCCAAAAACACCGGAATTCTATCGAGACATGATAGGTAATTGTAAGCAGAAGAATAATTCAAAAAATTTGAGATGGTCAAAAAGAGGGGGATCAGTCTACGTTGAATTTACATTGAAAACTGATCCCCCGTCTTAAAATCTCAAATTAAAAAACTTTCTTTCCGAAAACACCGGAATTCTCTATTGACATGATAGGTAATTATACACCGAAAAAGATTTTTTTTTTTAAATTGAGATGGTCAAAAAGAGGGGGATCAGTCTACGTTGAATTTACATTGGAAACTGATCCCCCCACCTAAAATGTAAAATATTTGAATTTTTTTTCCAAAACCCCCGGAATTCTCTAGCAGCCTGATAGGTAAGTGTACACTGAAAAAAGAAAAAAAAAACTGGTCAGTAAAAAGTTGTGAAAAACGGACTGTGAGAAAAGACGAACATGTGCCAAAATCTTCAAATATTTTACATTTTTAGAGGGGGGATCAGTTTCCAATGTTAATTCAACGTAGACTGATCCCCTGCTTTTTGACCATCTCAATTTTAAAAAAAATCTTTTTAGGTGTACAATTACCTATCATGTCAGTAGAAAATTCCGGGGTTTTTGGAAAGAAATTTTAACAGATTGAGATTTTAAGACGGGGGGGGGGGGGGGGGATCAGTCTTGTTTGTCTTTTACCATAGTCCGTTTTTCACAACTTTTTACGTCTTAAAATCTCAATTTTTAAAAATTTCTTTCCAAAAACCCGGAATTCTCTACTGACATGATAGGTAATTGTACACCGAAAAGGATTAAAAAAAAAATTGAGATGGTCAAAAAGAGGGGGATCAGTCTACGTTGAATTAACATTGGAAACTGATCCCCCTCCTAAAATGTAAAATATTTGAAAGAAATTTCCAAAAAACTCGGAATTCTCTAGCAGCCTGATAGGTAAGTGTACACCGAAAAAAGAAAAAAAAAACCTGGTCAGTAAAAAGTTGTGAAAAACGGACTGTGGGAAAAGACGAACATGTGCCGAGAGTTCGACTGAAGAAGGTCGGTGGTTACATCGGCCAAATGTTGTGAAAATAATATTCAAGATGAGAATAGTACTCCGGGATTGGATTACTAAGCCCAATCCAAATAATACCCCTAATCGAACTCTGAAACCGGTACGAAATTTGGTGCTTCTGCTCTTTCACAATGACATGTTAGGCCTCTCTTAAAAAAAATTTAGCTAAAGATATGTATAAACTTTGTTATGTACTTACGTGGTAGCCGAAAAGAAGACTGTACACCAAAAATTACGCAAAAATATCCAGTATTTATTAAATTAAAATTTAAAAAAACAAACAATGTCGCCATTTTTCTTATATTTTAAAAACTTTTTCCGAAAGTTATCTCCCTTGCCTACTTAGTTAGTTGAAATATCTAGTGATATACGTATCGCTAGATATTCCAACTAAGTAGATCGTGTTTTCTTTTTCTTATAATTTAATAAATACTGGATGAATTTGCATAATTCTTTCTGTACAGTCTTATTTATTTCTATTAAGATTCATTTATTAATTAATAAATAAATACTGAAAATTTCATTAAGATCGGATAATCTTGATTTTTGCGGGATTTTGTTTTTTCGTTGGTTAAAAACAAATTCCTTTTACTTTCATTGCCAATCTAGTAGCTTTTTACCAAGAACTGCAGGCTTGTGGAACTCTCTTCCTGCTGACTGTTTTCCTCCTACCTATAACCTTGTTAAAATATTATAAAAAAAATGTAAATTTTTATTTTCGATTGTTTAAAACTAATATGACAGGATCTCACATCATTCGAACCATTAATGATAAAAATTACTTGCCGCCCAACGAGGGCAAAGTTAGACACAAGGTCGATTTTCCGTTGTGTTTTGTCCAAGGAGGCTATCCTCTCAGGCATTACCTCCTCCTTCGGAAAGGGGGATTGGTTTATCGCTGGTGTTATGCCGACAGTTCCGATCATGCTAACTTGTCTTGCTACCCTAACTACAAAAAAAAAACTTTCTTTTCTTTCTCCGTATGCCTAACAACATCAAACAGAATTTTCATGAACAGAGTTCCTTTTCAAGAACTTACCATCTGTGGAACACGTTGCCACAAGATTGCTTTGCTGAGCGCTACAACATTGTCATATTCAAATCAATAAACACTTGTCATAAACCGCCCTCATAAGTCATCAAATTTTACTCATTATTTTGAATCATCATCATCACCATCATCCAACGGCCAATTGATCCATCTCATTAACCCTTATCCTCGAGTGGCTTTTTAGCCTTGATAAGTGGTGACTCATTAGTAAAAACCATCCAGAGTGTCCCCTCTGGGGGAGGGAGGGGGCTGGATTCCCAATTATAAACTGACCTCATGTCTAACCTTGCTCCAGTGTGAGAAGCTGGTGAATAAGCGAGTCGATTTTTTTTCACCTTCTGGCTAAGATTAGAGTGTAGTATCTGGTCTGCCCTCACTTGGAGGAAGGGAAATCCTTCCCGACTGGAATAATTTTAAAACGATTTTCTTCCAATCCAGTATGTCTCCTTTTTGGGGAAGCTAGATTTCCCATACATTAAAAACTGACCTTGCGTCACATCCAGCTCTCATGGAGAGGCAGTAGATAAGGACTCCTCCTAGCAGAAAAGGGGAATTAGAGGTTCATACCTTTCCTAAGAATATCAATACATAAAGGACTACATCTGATGGAAGCATGCCGAACTCGGAATCTCCTGAGAGTCATGTGGGTCAATTTGTGTTGTCATGAGGGGTGTATGCGATTAATTGAAGTTGTTTAATAAAATTATTGAAAAATATTTTTGTTACTTAGAAACGTACACTATGTATAAGTGTTGTTTTTTTTTCAAAAAAATATGTATAAGTGTGTTTTTTTTTTTTTTCAAAAAAATATGTATAAGTGTTTTTTTTTCAAAAAAATATGTATAAGTGTTTGTTTTTTTCAAAAAAATATGTATAAGTGTGTGTTTTTTTTTTTTCAAAAAAATATGTATAAGTGTGTGTTTTTTTTTCAAAAAAATATGTATAAGTGTGTTTTTTTTTCTTCAAAAAAATATGTATAAGTGTGTTTTTTTTTCTTCAAAAAAATATGTATAAGTGTGTTTTTTTTTCTTCAAAAAAATATGTATAAGTGTGTTTTTTTTCTTCAAAAAAATATGTATAAGTGTGTTTTTTTTTCTTCAAAAAAATATGTATAAGTGTGTTTTTTTTTCTTCAAAAAAATATGTATAAGTGTGTTTTTTTTTCTTCAAAAAAATATGTATAAGTGTGTTTTTTTTTCTTCAAAAAAATATGTATAAGTGTTTTTTTTTCTTCAAAAAAATATGTATAAGTGTGTTTTTTTTCTTTAAAAAATATGTATAAGTGTGTTTTTTTGTTTTTTTTTCAAAAAAATATGTATAAGTGTGTTTTTTTGGGGGGGGGGATTTAAACCATTTCTTTTGATAATACACTAAAAATTATACTAAGTTTTATTTAAATTTATGGAGTCTTCCGAAATTATAATTCATGGGGGTAAGCAAAACGTGACATTTTGGCCACGCCACCACAGATGCATTTGTGTCTTTTCTGCTTTTGAAATTGATAAAATGTGATACATCGTTTTTAAGTGTAAAGAAACGTTCGGAATAATCTGAAAATGCGTTTTTCCTGTGAACGATGCACATTTATGCAGTTGAAATGATGAAAATTGCAATTTTGGCCATTAAATAACGGAATTAGAGTATCTTTTATGCGGGCCACAAGTGCGCTTGCAAACGGCCATAGATGGCCACAAGTGCGCCGCATGTTTTACATTTACTTTTATTTACCCCAAACAAGGCACATTGCTACTAAAAGCTAAGGGGCTACTTTTAGGAGCCATGCCTACAGGGACACTCTAAGTAGGGAGTTGAGCAGTGAGACGTCTGTTCGCATGTTAGTACAGGGAGGGAATTTCAAAGTTTAGCAGTTCGAGAAAAGAAACTATTTGAGTAAAAAGCTTTCCGGCATCTAGGGACCTCTACAGTGATTTTGCTGTTAGTCGGGGGTATTTACGTCGAGAGGGCACTAGTGTTATGAGTTCATCAGAGCACATTCCATTAAAGTACTTGTAAAACAAGCACAGGGATGCAACATTGCGGCGATGAGACAGGGGTTGGAGCATGGTTGACAGTACGGGACCTATTCGGTTGGAGACTTTTTTTTGGACCCTGTCTAAGAAGGAGAGACTAGGGGTCTGTGCACCAGCTCAGATGTGACAACAATACTCCATGCATGGGCGAATGGGGGCTTTGTAGAAAGGATAATGTCAGGTGTGAGGGGTTTACTAGCACGGTAGAAAGAGCCCACCTTCTTTGCTGCAGCCTTGGCAATGTCTTTAATGTATCTGTTCCAATTTATGTTACCTGTGAATGTTAGTTTTCTAGTGTGGTAGAGGGAACCCATCTTCTTTGCAGTCGCCTGTCTATGATATAGGATTCTCGACTCGGCATACGATCATCTGAATTAGCAACAATGTCCATTAAGCCAGCCAACCGCCCACACACTGAAATATTTAAAATCTCAAAATGTGTTGCATGGATTTTTTTTATTAATCATCAATAAAGTGTTTCATTCATTAAAAAAAAAAAAGAAGCAATATTAATTCCAACAAGATGTCCAATTACTGACGCCAGATTTCAACACGGCCAGTAATAAAACGAAATAATTAATTTGATTGGCTTGTTACACGAGACAAGACAAAAAAAAAGCTTCACTTGTTAGTGGCACTAGCTTATCCGAATGGGTAAATAATTAGTTAAGTAGGTGATTAAAAAACACTTTTTCTTTGACATAGATACCGAATTTTAATTGGGTACAAGGACAACATCATTAGAATAGCTATTCAGAAATCAGAGCCAGTCACTCGTCTTCTTAATCTTTTAGTGTCATCATCATCATCATCATCATCGTCATCATCATCATAGGTTTAACGTCCGTTTTATATGCTGATGTGCTACCAGATCAGGCTGTCTGAAGAAACTGGCTTCCTGACTCAAACTGCACCAAACATTAAAATTATTGTTTTATTTTTTTTTGTTTTCCTTTTGCAAAACTCAATCATGTTCTGCAAACCCAAGAACAAAATCAACATTTTTTCCTCTACAAAACAACAAAACCAAACACCATGAATAAATATTGGAAGCTATAAAGAACTTAAAGCATAATAACTTTTACCAAAATGACCGGATTCGGCATTAAATAACCTGAAAAAGGGGTTGATATGCCGTAAAACAAAAACAGCCAAACTGTTTTACAGGCTGACGTGCTAGACGCCTTTAAGAAATCGACTTCCAAACTAATCTATCTCTGACCAGGTCTTTATTTATCCCCCTTTCTCTCAAGTCCATTTTTATCACTTCCTCCCATGTTTTCTTTGACCTTCTCCTGTGAACTGGACCTACTACCTAAACTGTCCTACATCTACTGACTCAAGAACTCACATCCATTCTTTCAAAGTGGCCAGACCATCAAAGTCTCCTGTTCAGCACACACCTCCCTATACTGTCCAGATTTAATCTTCCTCTGAGGTCTTTGAAACTCACATTACATATCCATCGTATAATTCTCATGTTATTTCTCTCCATGCAACGCATGTCCTCAACCCTCACTGGCCAGGTTTCACTTCCATACATCAGCACACTGTGTACACATGCCTAAAAGACCGTTTCCTTGGTCGACAATGGTAAGGCTCTGCTGGTTACTAATGGCAGAAGTTCCCTGAACGTACTTCATCCAATCCTAACTCTTTCAATCACACAAGAACCTGCTCCACCCTGTTCTCCAATTGTATCACCAAGACGACAATGCTTCTCGACAACCTCAATAGCTTCACCATCCAGATATACTTTCTCCACATCAGAGTTCTCATCCATCTTCATTGTCTTACACTTTTTGCACACAAACTGGTTACCCTCTCTTAACCTACCAATAATTCTACTGCACTTCTTGTGTACCCAATGCTTACAGGAACCACAAAAAATTGAATTGCACCCGAGTCCCTTTCCACAAACTGAGCAGGGGAACTAACCACTACAACCACCAGTCATCACTTACACGTACCACAGAGAATTGAGTTGTACCCGACTCGCTTTCCACAAACTTAGCAGGGTAAATGTCTGCCTTTTGAGAGCTTTCCAACACTGCTAGTACTTTGGTCTTAGTAACATGCCCTCTCAGACCTTTATTTTCCATATATATATATATATATATATATATATATATATATATATATATTTAGGCAAACATTATTAAATAACACGGAGTGGTTTTGTTTGATGCGACTTTTTTTTATTTTTTCAATTTTCCGAATTGTCCATCTAATGTTTCGGTCAAATTGATGTAAATATGATCCATGGCTTTCTTGTTCCATTCTTTTTTCTTTTTTGCAAGTACTTTCGATTTGAATCGTCAAATCATCTTCAGGCGGTATTAGTTTTAGTGTCTTTACAAATTATGACTTTACTGTTGTGCTCATTTTTGAATTATAACGGCAAGTAGTTTATAACTTGAAAAAGCGTCTGTAAAGTTGAAATGTACATGAGAGCGTGATGGCGTTCTACACATATGGGAGATTTAAAAGTTTGACTGTTTAAACTGTTAAGAAATTGATGACGTTAAAGAAAACGCATAACTACCTAATGATGGACAATTCGGAAAATTGAAAAAAAAAAAAAGTCACATCAAACAAAACCACTCCGTGTTATTTAATAATGTTTGCCTAAATGAAAATATGCTGCCTAAATACACACTATATATATATATATATATATATTGTTTCATTTTACTTCAGTCGAAGTTCTCAGAAATCAAGGGGGCCCCTTCCTGGGGCGAACACTTAATCTTTATGTGAGATACATAGATATCCGAGTGTTCAATTGAAGAACACTAATTATCCTCCCCTCAATTGATCAGTCAGCTATGTTATAGGATATCTTTGTTGTCGTCTCTTGGTCCTACCAGATTCCAGGACAATAATTCATCTGGTCTGGTGGATTATTCAGCTAAGTGCTGTTACTTGAGGTAATATCACTTGGAGAAGGTGCACCATTTCTAAGATCTAACCTCAATAGCTTTGCAATCCAAATATACTTTGAAAAATCCAAATTATACTAGAAAAAAAAATGGGACTTGTTAGGTCAGCCAGTCGGGTTAGATTGTTTGCAAGGCCAGTTCAATATAAAGAACAAAAAATTCAAAATTAGTCTCTTTCTGCTCGCTATCTTTCTATTCCTCTCCAACTGCAGGTGAAATAGTTTTACTGCTTTCTTTTTTTATACTAATGAGTCACCGTTTATTAAGGCTAAAAAACTCGAGGATAAGGATTAACGACATGGATAGATTGATAGTTGAATGATGATGAATATTATGAGAGGATTGAAAATCTCAACATAGCACCGACTCAAAACAGCAGATGATCCAGAAAACACAGCAATTCTCCCTCCTTTGTCAGAAACATCGCTTGTGTAATGTGAGGACTAAAGGATAAAATAGAGAAAAACGAGAGTTACGAGGCTGCCTTGTGGTGATATTCCCTTTTGTTCATAATGGACTGTTCCAATCCATTCTTTCCTTTCTTTATTACTTTTTTTATTTTCTTCTTCTTCTTTGCGTGTCTTTGAAGCATGTGGTCATGCGGCAGTTTCCCACTTTTTTTATGCAGTCCTTTGCAATAGTGTTGTACTCTGCCAGATCTTTCAAGCTGTACCGGTTGGGCAGTGTTGCATCGTATGGTCCTCTTCTCCACATTTCTTGGCCTTTTGGCTAAGATCAAAGTGTAGTATCTGTTCCGATGGATACTGCACTTCATAGATCGGTATTGTCTTGGCCTTCGGGCTTGATTTCTGCCGGTCTATGGGTCTGATCTGTCCTGTGCAGTTCTAGGAGGTCCACGCTCCCAGGCTTTACCTCCCCTCTTTGGGGAGGAGTAAGTTAATTGCTTACTGCCTGAGGCACCCCTACCGGGGAATGCCGACGGGGCTGCCCAGGCAATTTTTAATGGCCAGAGCGCTCACCTTCTCGGGAGCTGGCTTTTCAAATCCCACTTTCCGACCTTGTGTTACATACTCCTATTGTGGGTAGGCGTTAAATACCGGCCTTTTGGCTAAGATCAAAGTGTAGTATCTGTTCCGATGGATACTCCACCCCATACTGGTGTTGTCTTGGCCTTCGGGTCTTGATTTACACCGGTCAATGAGTCTGTCCTGTGCAGTTCTGGGAGGTGGCTTTGCCTCCCCTTTTTGGGGAGGAGTAAGTTTATTGCTTACTGCCTGAGGCGCCCCTACCGGGGAATGCCGACGGGGCTGCCCAGGCAATTTTTAAACCCCACTTTCCCGACCCGACCTTGGGTCACATCTTACTTGTGGGAGTAAGATAAAAACTGGCCTTGTGCCTAACTCCTGGAGAGGAGTAAATCAATACTCAGCACCTTTTTATCGCTCCATTCCTCTCAGGCGGTTTAGTGTTTTCCACTGGAGCCGGGAGGGAGTTCTTCAGAAGCAGGGATTTCTATACCATTATGAGGGGGGGGGGGGCATCTTCTAGCCGTCTGGTCCACAGCTGCAGTCTGGTCTCTTCCTGAGATGTTGTTAGAGGTTCGACATGGCTGAGGAAGCTTCTCCTTGACTTCAGTCGTTGGACAGTTGGTTCACGTTCTTAAAGGAGATGCCGTTCATCACTGATAGTCTTTGTAATCTCTACTCGGCTGGCAACTTCCCGTCTCACATCTGAAGAGGCAATACCAGTAAGGAGATGCAGGTTGTTCAGGTAGGTAGGCTTCAAGCAGCCACTGATGAAGCGTCAGTAGGAATTTACTACCAACTTATCACATACATGTCATATACTTACTTATCACATACATATCACATACATACATGTCATATACATACATAGCAACTTTTATTCGCTCCATTCCCATTCTCAGGTGGTTGAGTGTTTTCAACTGAAGCCAGGATGCTTCTGAACCGGAAGGGAGAGCCTCAGAAAGGGGGATTCTCATGTCAGTATGGGGGGGGGGGGGTAGTTCTCTAGCCATTATATTAACAGCTGTAGTCTGGTCTCTTCCTGAGATGTTGTTAGGGGTTAGACATGACTGAGGAAGCTTCTCAATGATATCCAGTCGTTGGACCGTTGGTTCACGTCCTTGAAGGAGATGGCGTTCATCACTGATAGCCTTTGTGATCTCTACTCGGCTGGCAACTTCCCGTCTCACATCTGAAGGGGCAATGCCAGTGAGGAGATGCAGGTTGTTCAGGTTAATAAACAGTGAGAGGAAGAGTGATAGCTGACGTATAAAATAAGAGTGAGGGGGTGGGGGCTCAAATAACATACAGTGAGAAAGGGTGAAAATGATAGATTTTTTTTTTTTTTTTTTCAAACATACCTCAATTTTAAAACTTAGGGGTGCTTTGTTAGATTAGGATCCACGCTAAAATCGACTTGGTGTCAGTATTTTTCAGATGTTGACATAAAAATCCGAAAAGTACCGACGCCAATTCGGTTGACCTACCTGCGTTAAAAAAAATAAATAACGAGACTAGATTTACAAGTGGAGGGGGGGGGGGAACAAAAAAAAAAGACATTAACCAACATTTTAAGCAGAAAATTAAAGCCCAAAAAATCAAATAAAATATTTAGTCAAATTGTATGATAGAAATAAAAATAAACAGGTGATAAATTATATTTTTTAAGCGTTTTTTTTTTGTTTTGTTTTTTTTACTGAAAATTATTTTTGATTTGTAATCAGGTAAAAATGGCGTCTGTAGGGTTTCTTTTTGTTTTTTTTTACTGAAAATTATTTTTTGTTACGTTAGGGTTAGGTACTAAAGTTTTGTTTTCTTTGCCTAAACATTTTGTTTTTCTTTTGCGAATAGTCTTTCTTCCTGACAAAAGTTAATCACTTCTTCCGGAGACGCAACAGTCAGCGTTAGCTCGTGAAAATTCTTTGCAGTACTTTCGCGTTTCAATCAGTTGAAATGTTGACATGTCGTCTGCTTATTCGTTTCAATCAGTTGAAATGTTGACATGTCGTCTGCTTATTCGTTTCAATCAGTTGAAATGTTGACATGTCGCCTGCTTATTCGTTTCAATCAGTTGAAATGTTGACATGTCGTCTGCTTATTCGTTTCAATCAGTTGAAATGTTGAGATGTCGTCTGCTTATTCGTTTCAATCAGTTGAAATGTTGACGTGTCGTCTGCTTATTCGTTTCAATCAGTTGAAATGTTGACATGTCGCCTGCTTATTCGTTTCAATCAGTTGAAATGTTGACATGTCGCCTGCTTATTCGTTTCAATCAGTTGAAATGTTGACGTGTCGTCTGCTTATTCGTTTCAATCAGTTGAAATGTTGACATGTCGTCTGCTTATTCGTTTCAATCAGTTGAAATGTTGACGTGTCGTCTGCTTATTCGTTTCAATCAGTTGAAATGTTGACGTGTCGTCTGCTTATTCGTTTCAATCAGTTGAAATGTTGACATGTCGCCTGCTTATTCGTTTCAATCAGTTGAAATGTTGACGTGTCGTCTGCTTATTCGTTTCAATCAGTTGAAATGTTGACATGTCGCCTGCTTATTCGTTTCAATCAGTTGAAATGTTGACATGTCGCCTGCTTATTCGTTTCAATCAGTTGAAATGTTGACGTGTCGTCTGCTTATTCGTTTCAATCAGTTGAAATGTTGACATGTCGTCTGCTTATTCGTTTCAATCAGTTGAAATGTTGACATGTCGCCTGCTTATTCGTTTCAATCAGTTGAAATGTTGACGTGTCGTCTGCTTATTCGTTTCAATCAGTTGAAATGTTGACATGTCGCCTGCTTATTCGTTTCAATCAGTTGAAATGTTGACATGTCGCCTGCTTATTCGTTTCAATCAGTTGAAATGTTGACGTGTCGTCTGCTTATTCGTTTCAATCAGTTGAAATGTTGACATGTCGTCTGCTTATTCGTTTCAATCAGTTGAAATGTTGACGTGTCGTCTGCTTATTCGTTTCAATCAGTTGAAATGTTGACGTGTCGTCTGCTTATTCGTTTCAATCAGTTGAAATGTTGACATGTCGTCTGCTTATTCGTTTCAATCAGTTGAAATGTTGACATGTCGTCTGCTTATTCGTTTCAATCAGTTGAAATGTTGACGTGTCGTCTGCTTACTCGTTTCAATCAGTTGAAATGTTGACGTGTCGTCTGCTTACTCGTTTCAATCAGTTGAAATGTTGACATGTCGTCTGCTTATTCGTTTCAATCAGTTGAAATGTTGACATGTCGTCTGCTTATTCGTTTCAATCAGTTGAAATGTTGACATGTCGTCTGCTTATTCGTTTCAATCAGTTGAAATGTTGACATGTCGCCTGCTTATTCGTTTCAATCAGTTGAAATGTTGACATGTCGTCTGCTTATTCGTTTCAATCAGTTGAAATGTTGACGTGTCGTCTGCTTATTCGTTTCAATCAGTTGAAATGTTGACGTGTCGTCTGCTTATTCATTTCAATCAGTTGAAATGTTGACATGTCGCCTGCTTATTCGTTTCAATCAGTTGAAATGTTGACATGTCGTCTGCTTATTCGTTTCAATCAGTTGAAATGTTGACATGTCGCCTGCTTATTCGTTTCAATCAGTTGAAATGTTGACGTGTCGTCTGCTTATTCGTTTCAATCAATTGAAATGTTGACATGTCGTCTGCTTATTCGTTTCAATCAGTTGAAATGTTGACATGTCGTCTGCTTATTCGTTTCAATCAGTTGAAATGTTGACGTGTCGTCTGCTTATTCGTTTCAATCAGTTGAAATGTTGACGTGTCGTCTGCTTATTCGTTTCAATCAGTTGAAATGTTGACATGTCGTCTGCTTATTCGTTTCAATCAGTTGAAATGTTGACATGTCGTCTGCTTATTCGTTTCAATCAGTTGAAATGTTGACATGTCGCCTGCTTATTCGTTTCAATCAGTTGAAATGTTGACGTGTCGTCTGCTTATTCGTTTCAATCAATTGAAATGTTGACATGTCGTCTGCTTATTCGTTTCAATCAGTTGAAATGTTGACATGTCGTCTGCTTATTCGTTTCAATCAGTTGAAATGTTGACGTGTCGTCTGCTTATTCGTTTCAATCAGTTGAAATGTTGACGTGTCGTCTGCTTATTCGTTTCAATCAGTTGAAATGTTGACATGTCGTCTGCTTATTCGTTTCAATCAGTTGAAATGTTGACATGTCGTCTGCTTATTCGTTTCAATCAGTTGAAATGTTGACATGTCGTCTGCTTATTCGTTTCAATCAGTTGAAATGTTGACATGTCGCCTGCTTATTCGTTTCAATCAGTTGAAATGTTGACATGTCGTCTGCTTATTCGTTTCAATCAGTTGAAATGTTGACATGTCGTCTGCTTATTCGTTTCAATCAGTTGAAATGTTGACGTGTCGTCTGCTTATTCGTTTCAATCAGTTGAAATGTTGACGTGTCGTCTGCTTATTCATTTCAATCAGTTGAAATGTTGACATGTCGCCTGCTTATTCGTTTCAATCAGTTGAAATGTTGACATGTCGTCTGCTTATTCGTTTCAATCAGTTGAAATGTTGACATGTCGCCTGCTTATTCGTTTCAATCAGTTGAAATGTTGACATGTCGTCTGCTTATTCGTTTCAATCAGTTGAAATGTTGACGTGTCGTCTGCTTATTCGTTTCAATCAGTTGAAATGTTGACGTGTCGTCTGCTTATTCGTTTCAATCAGTTGAAATGTTGACATGTCGTCTGCTTATTCGTTTCAATCAGTTGAAATGTTGACGTGTCGTCTGCTTATTCGTTTCAATCAGTTGAAATGTTGACATGTCGTCTGCTTATTCGTTTCAACAGACAAACTGAAGGAAAAGATTGTACCTTGGCTTTTTCCAAGTGATATTTTTTTTCTGCTGACCAAGGGAAGAGTCTATCAGGCATGTGTATGCAATGTGATAATGTATGGCAGTGAAACCTGGCTATTGAGGGTTGAGGACATGCGTTGCATGAAGAGAAATCATATGAGAATGATACGATGGATGTTTAATGTGGATTTTATCTGGTCATCTCAGGGAGATTAAATCTGGACAGTATAGAGAGATGTGTGTAGAACAGGAGACTGTGTTGGTTTGGTCACAATTGAAAGAATGGATGAGAGTGCTTGAGTTAGATGTAGATCAGTTGAGGAAGCAGAGTCAGTTTGCAAGGGAAGGCTACTGAAAACATGGGAGGAAGTGATAAGAATGGATTTGAGGGAAAGAGAGATAAATAAAGAACTGGCCAAAGATAGGTTGGTTTGGAAGTCAATTTTTAAAAGCTGTCCAACACATGCCAGCATGTAAAACAGACGTTGAACCGAATGATCTTTCTTTACCCGGAGAATTAATTTGAAAGCCGAAAGGTAATACTAATCATTTCAGTTTAATACTTCACTTGTCCTTAAATCTGACATACATTCGCATTTAGTAGTTTAGAACCGGCTTCACAAATATTCGGACTTGGTCCTGACAATCATTCCATCTCATTAGCCTTTATCCTCGAATGATATCTGGCCTTGATCATCATCATCATCATCATCATCATCATCATCATCATCATCATCATCATCATCCAATTTATTTATTGAATCAGACCACAATTAATCCTCTGATGAGGGTGGGGCCTGATTGTCTAGTCATATTTCAAGGCAGTTTTATGGCTAGATGCCTATCCTTCACCAACTTGAAAACTTTTGGCAGTCCAAGACCTTCACCGTTTCCATCTAACTAGGACTGATGTGGTTTCCACTTGAGCAATGCACCAATGTCACATATTACCTGCGAGTTGCTGTATACACTACTGTCACCCAGATTGCGACAGACCATCCAAAGATAGCATTTGTCACATGCCCTGTGGGCAGGGACCAATTTTAGTTTAAAAAAAAAAAAAAAAAAAAAGGACCCTAAAGCCATTTTATGACAAAATGCCCCTTCCCCTATTGTTGCATTGAAGGGATTAACCCTAACCCTTTTTAGCATTTCCATTTGTGTGGATTTTTATTATTGTCATGAGGCACATAAAAACAATTTTTTTTATGGATATCGCTCCAGACAAGGCATGAAGCCACTTGATCTAAGGAGCTAAAAAGAAATACCACTTCAAGGTCAAATACTAGCCAACAATGAGTGCTATATAGATACATTCCAACCCAGAAAACAGCAATTCTTCCTCCTTTGTCAGAAACATCACTCGTGAAATGTGAGGACTAAAGGACAAAATAAGGGAAGCAAGAGTTATGAGGCTACCGAAAGTAAACCCAAGTTAGTCACTTTCTACTCTCCAGGGCGCCCCTTTGATGGAGCTGGATATCCCCACATTAAAATGTGACCATGTGCCTATTTTTCCTGTTTGGAGGCGCAAATAAATAGGGATTGTTCGATCTAGGTATAGTATCTGTTCACGTCCTTGATCAGAGGAGAGATCCTTTTAGACTGGGAAAATTTTCTGTTATTATTCTTCAAATCTAGAGTGCCCCCTTTTGGGGAGATGGATTTTTTCCCCCACATTGAAAACCGACCTCATGTCTAACTTTGCCTTCATGTTGGTAATTTTTTTTATTTTAAATTCCACTTTAATTTTCAGTTTTTTAGTAAAACACAAACGACCGAAAAAATGTGTTCTTTTCTAGATTGGTGTCTCCTCTGAGAAATCCTGTTTGTCTTTGGTTTTCGGACACAAATGAACCATAATACTTGACTTTAATATATAAACTTTGATTCTTTGCTGTTGATAAGGTCGCTGGAAAAATAGTTGGATCATTCTACTGCTCCAGAAAGTATCTCACTCCTGATGCAATCCTCTATACCTATATAAGAGTCAAATACATCCTATCCGGAGAGGTGTCGTTCGGAGCACCCTTTCTTGTCCTAAAAAACTTCTTAATCAACTTCGTAATTTAGTAGGGAAAGTGATCGACTGAGCTTCAATTACTTGTTCCTCCTTGTAGGACATAACAACAAACCTTTCGGCTAGAAGTACAGTGTAGTATCTGTTCTGATACTATATTTTTAAAAACTTTTTTTTTAATGGAAATCGCTCCAGACAAGGTATGAAGCCACTTGATGTAAGGAGCTAACAAGAACAAATATGGTTATCACAAAGACAAGAGATGCCTATTGACCTTAGTTTTGAAAAGACCAAGGTTATAGGTAGGAGGAAAACAGTCAGCAGGAAGGAGTTCCACAAGCCTGCGGTTCTTGGAAAGAAGCTACCGGAATAGGAAGCTGTATTACAATGAGGTATCAAAACAGCGAATTGATGAAGACCACTAGACCAACGAGTCAAACGAGCTGGAATAAAGGAAGCGGGGAATAGATCACTTAATTCTGAAGAACACATGCCATAATAGTATTTATAGAAAAGATTGAGACTAGCAACATAATGTCTGTGAGAGAGAGGGTGCAGAGAAGAAGAAAGGGTAGGTCCAATCAAATTACAAATTCCATCTTTTCTGTCCTCAGTCAGTGAAGGAGAAATCCTTCTAGACTGAGGTAGTTTTTATTTTTTTGTCCTAATCCAAAGAACCTCTTTTGGGGGGAGTTGGCTTTTCCCCACATCAAAAACTGATCTTGTGTCTAACTATGCCCTCGTAGGGAGGCAAGTAAATATGGATATTCACAATGAGAGTTTCGGCATCGAACAGACGGACACCAAATCTCCATTATTAATAGATTTAAAAAAAAAAAAGTAATTTTGTTTTAGTAAAGTAACCTAACACTGACTGGCGAGTGGAGAGTTTACTTATTGGTGGGGGGAGGGATGTAAACAGTTTAAAGGGTAATTTAATGAATATGAAAAATTTCTCTTCTCACATTTAAAAGGGCGTTTTCCATGTTTTGGTATGTGGGATGAAAAAAAAAAAAATGTTTACCCACTTTTTACTTGCAAACTGTTACACACTCAACATAGGAGAAGGAAAGAAAATTGAAAAAGTAAATTTGAACTGTAGAGCAAATATGCAAGTTTTTCATTTGGCCCATTACGATGCTTCTATTGAAAGACAAAATACGATCAAAGTGTAGTATGTGGTCACTCTCGGGAGGCTATCCTCCCAGGCATTACTCATTTTAGAGAGAGGTGGTTTATAGCTGATCGCCTAAAGTGCCCTCATTGGTAAATGCCAATCATCGCTATTCTTGTACTTTTGGGGGTGAGAGCTGGATTCCCACTAAACCATATTAATATTAGCTTTAGGAAAATCCTAAAAAAATACTGCTCGGCACTATTCCTAAACACCTTACTGTATAAAACCATTATATTTAATGTTTTTTGGACAAAAAATGTGTAATATAGTTTAATTAAAAGACGAGCGAACATTATCATCACTTTTTGAGAAACCCTGAGAGGCCATTTTTCAACATGGCTGCATGTTGTTTGCCGGTTTTAGCGATACATTAGAGTAAAATATTTTACCATTTTTTTTTTGTCGGAACTTATTTCTGAAAATGGACCGATTTTTGAAAAATTTGATTGTTGATCTTAAATTGTATTTTTAGTCAGTAAATCAAATTATTTACTGTAATGTCCAGTTTTCTTGCTTCGGCATGAAAAAAAAAAATCAACCAGAATAAATCGGTAAGCATGTAAATAAGATGTAGCCATGTTGAAAAATGGACTCTCAGGGTCTCTCCAACAGTGATAATGTTTTATTAACTTATACATTTTTGTCAAAAAAAAAACCTTTAAATATAATGGTTGTATACAATAAGGTGTTTTGAAATAGTGCCGAACTGCATGTTTTGTTTTTTGATTCGCCTAAGTTAATATTGACCCAAATTTGGTTTTTGATTCCTCTAAGTTAATTAATATTGACCCAAACTTGGTTTTTGATTCCCCTAGTTAATTAATATTAACCCAAAATTTGTTTTTGATTTCCCTAAGTTAATTAATATTAACCCAAAATTTGTTTTTGATTTCCCTAAGTTAATTAATATTAACCCAAAATTTGTTTTTGATTCCCCTAAGTTAATTAATATTAACCCAAACTTCGTTTTTGATTCACCTAAGTTAATTAATATTAACCCAAACTTCGTTTTTGATTCCCCTAAGTTAATTAATATTAACCCAAACTTCGTTTTTGATTCCCCTAAGTTAATTAATATTAACCCAAACTTCGTTTTTGATTCCCCTAAGTTAATTAATATTAACCCAAACTTCGTTTTTGATTCCCCAAAGTTAATTAATATTAACCCAAAGTTTGTTTTTTGATTCCCCGAAGTTAATTAATATTAACCCAAAATTTGTTTTTGATTTCCCTAAGTTAATTAATATTAACCCAAAATTTGTTTTTGATTCCCCTAAGTTAATTAATATTAACCCAAACTTCGTTTTTGATTCCCCTAAGTTAATTAATATTAACCCAAACTTCGTTTTTGATTCCCCTAAGTTAATTAATATTAACCCAAACTTCGTTTTTGATTCCCCTAAGTTAATTAATATTAACCCAAACTTCGTTTTTGATTCCCCTAAGTTAATTAATATTAACCCAAACTTCGTTTTTGATTCCCCTAAGTTAATTAATATTAACCCAAACTTCGTTTTTGATTCCCCTAAGTTAATTAATATTAACCCAAACTTCGTTTTTGATTCCCCGAAGTTAATTAATATTAACACAAAGTTTATTTTTTGATTCCCCTAAGTTAATTAATATTAACCCAAAGTTTGTTTTTTGATTAATATTAATTAATTAATATTAACCCAAAATTTGTTTTTGATTCCCCAAAGTTAATTAATATTAACCCAAACTTCGTTTTTGATTCCCCTAAGTTAATTAATATTAACCCAAACTTCGTTTTTGATTCTTCTAAGTTAATATTAACCCAAACTGCCTCTTCCTTTTGACCAAGTGATGGTAGTTATTTCTTGTCTACTGAGTCTCCCTCATTTGTGAGGGAGTGGCAAGGAACAATATATATATATATATATATATATATATATATATGTTCTCAGGCAAAGTGCCCTCTTTTTAGGCAAATAGAGACGAAATAAGAGCACTTATATCGGCTTTATTACTTTTCGTGGAAAGGATTAAACAAAATTTAAATTAGTCGGTTCCGCTGAGGAGTGGCCGCTTTACTTTCATGGGTTCAAGTTGCAGTATCTTGTTGGTTCTTTAATATGACAGAGGCGTGTGTGAAAATGGAATGTTTAGAAGCACAAATCAACCATAATATTTGATATGGTTAAAATCCTATTTCAGTCACATAAATTATTTAGAGTGAAGTCAGTTTTAGCATGATTCTCAAACGACTTAGTGGTACTTAAAAAAAACGTGTTGTAGCAAAAACGAAATTAGATTAAAAGCAGTGATTTATAGCTAGTTGACTCGTTTGTGAGACGTTAAATTATCGTTTACTTGTAGAAAAATGGTGCCCATGTCAAAGTTATAGTTTCAGAAATTTTTTAAAACTGGAAATGTCATTCAGTTTTCTTCCTTTTTGGAACTGTCTGTTAACCAATTTGAATCGATCAATTTATTAAACTGCAAATATTTTTTCTGTCCCCGCTGTGTTTGCTTGTTTCACTCGCTTACTTTTGTCGTTTTTAGTTATAGTTTTATAACAATTGGGTTCAATTGAATTATATTTTTATAAGTAAATTTAATTTTTTTAAATCCTATTTAATAAAAAAGAATACGGTAGAAAAAAAACCCGGCATAGTTAAGGGAAAATAAAAAGGTAAACGATAATATTTATGGGATTTAAAGATGTCCAATCGATTTGTTATTTAAATTACATATCTTTATTCATTCATTGAATTATCTATCCAAAAATGTAAATATTTTCTTAACAAAAAATTAAGAGAAACGACCAAAAGGAGGGAGGGTGTTTATGATTGAAACAGAAATGAAAGTAAAGATTATCGGGCAATGCCGGGTCGGTACAGCTAGTATGTACAAAGGATTCCGACCATATTCATTTGGTGATATCTTGAAATATCTTGGTTCAACTTTAATGATGCATTTCTGTCCATATTTTCACTGAATGTTTCTCTGTTTGTCCACTTTTCTTTAACCATTTTAACATTTTGTCTGAAATTTTGATCTCATATTTACTCTTTCACACACACACACACAAAGAACCTCCCCCTCCCCTCCTCTTTCCCCACACCTCCACTTCTTCACTCACAGCCATCCACATTAAGTTCATTCCCTGCCACTGACTTCTCTCAGCCTGGACCTCGGTCCTGCGCTCCCAGTAGTGGCTACTACTTCTTCTCATTAACCCATCATGTCAACCAAATATTTTCATGTACTTGTATGACATTTTTCTTAAAATTATCATCCTGAGGAAGTCTTACAAATAAAGACGAAACGTTGATGAATACATAAAAAAAAAACATCTTTTGGTTTTTCCTTTTTCATTTCCCATATATATATATATATATATATATATATATATATATATATATAGATATATATATATATATATACACACACACACACACACATATATATATATATACACACACATACTACAGCTTTACTAGTGTGCATACTTTATTAATATCAAAACAACAACTAAATTTTAGAAAAAAAAAGGAAGCCGAGTTAATTAATGAAACGTTCTTTTAACAATCAATATGCAAATTAGTTGACCGTAGAATGTAAATCGCATATAATTTTAGAGAGTATATAAGACATCTGTTTATTTCTCTATTGTAGGTCTGAAAATAGGGTTTTTAGTGTCACTTCAAAAGCGAGTAATCTCAGAACCTTATACTAATAGACAGGGATTTACCCCCCCCCACCCCAAAAAAAGGAGCCGCTTCCCCGCTCCATCTGCACCTTGAAATAACCTGTTGAAAAATTCAACACATTTCCAATTTATTTTTAAATAAGCCTTTATTTACTTGCCTCCCCACTGCTGGATAAAAAATGCTGCGGCAAAAAGGAGTACGCTCCTTTCTGTAAAGCCGTGTATATCTTTCTTTTTTTTTTTAACTTAGTTCACCCCAAACAAGGCAGGCCGCCACTGTAGACGTAAGGGGCTACTGAGAAAAAAGAAAAGGGGAGAAGGTTGGGGAGGGGTCAACCTAAACTGGGATCTGCGCAGCGAGATGTCTGTTTACATTAATTTTATATTTCTGTATGTCAGTACTGTCGGGGAAACAGGGGGTAGGGAGGGAGTTCCAGAGGCCAGCAGCACAAGGAAAGAAGCTATTTGAGTAGAAGGCTTTCCGACATCTGGGGACCTCCACAGTGAATGGATGAGATTTAGTCGATTGTCGAGTTGGTCTAGTGAACTTACGACGAGGGGGCACCAGAGCAGCCAATTCATCAGAGCATAATCCATTGAAGTATTTGTAAAACAAGCACAAGGATGCTACATTGCGGTGATGGGACAGGGACTGGAGCTTGGTTGACAGTGAGAGACCTATTAGGTTGGCGACTCTTTTTGGGACCTTGTCAAGGAGGGAGAGACTAGTAGATGATGCACCAGCCCAGATGTGGCAACAATACTCCATGTCTATATATGTATAACGTCATCCACAGAGACTGTTTAGCTGTGGCGAGACAATATTACTTGGCACGTGGTGTTAAGTTCCAAGTAAATCTCCGAGGAAAGGAATTATCTTCATTGCACGTTAATCTCCTTTGACGGTTTTAAATAGATTAATACCTAATAATTAGGAATAAAGCTTTATTGTCGATGTCAGGTCGGGTATCATGCGTGTGAATCTACAGCTGTTCAACCACCTTTTTAGTCTGATGTTCTACGCGTGCAATATGCGTCTTTCAGTTTGTCTGATCACTACTAAATATAATGTAACAGGTGACAATGAAGGGCGAATGGCGTGAGAAGTAAAACGTGAGAAGGAGGAGTGTATTAACCATAAACGTCTCATGATCTGAAGTCTGTTGGTTCAATCCCTGTACAGGGCGGAACATTTTGATTTTCTTTTATCGTCGATCACATCCGAAAATAAATTTCAATAAATAGTATCCGCGAAGAAACTATTGGGGATAAATCATTAATCAGTTACCTCCCTTGATCTGAGAAGAAACAGATGATATAAAGTTTTGTTTTTTTGTTTTTTTATAATGTAAATTTTATTGATTTATTTATTTTTTTTAAATTTGCCACTTCTACAAAATAGGAACGAGCCGAAATTACTGTTTTCATTTTAGAAAAGCTCCAATAGTGTAAAGGGCTGATAACTCTTCTTTTTTTTTTTTTTTCCACTTTTAAAAATATGGATTTTTTAAACAATGCAAATTCAATTAATTAATATAATATTTATCAAAGAAATTAAAATTTGTGAAAATCAACAGTATATTAATAGAACATTGATTGAAGAAAACAAAATTTAGGAAAATCGACAATATATTTTTTTATTTCAAAACGAACAGTCATCGTGTTTGGTTTAACACATTTTTATTTATTTTTTTATTTTTTTTATTTTTTTATTTTTACAGTTTAAAAAATTAATTTTTCTCTTTTTTTTGTTTTTTAAACGGGATAGAATTCAGAAATAAATCGTGCATATTCAGGGCATTCACGTCCATTTTCGGAGAAATTAGAAATCATGCACTAAAAAGAGAGTTGTCGGCCCCTTACACTATTGGAACTCTTCTAAAATGAAAAAAATAAATTTCGGTTCGTCCCTATCCTGCAGAAGTACCAAAAAAAAAATTTTTTTACAATGATAGATTAGTTTGTTAAAATAAAATTTGAGCGGATGACGACTGTAGATATGATTTAGTTGTTTTATCTGAACGCGTTGTTAAAACAGAAAATAATTTGAAGTCACAGATGTTTTCTTGAACAGCATAAACTTCTCCACTTATAATATAATGAAGAGCTTCTCTGTCTGTCCGTCCGTTCTGGAGAATTATTGTAAACGTAAGAAATACAATGGGGCACATCTTAACAGCTTAATAAACAATAGATAAATTTGACACCGAGGGCGTGATTTGAACTCGCAACCCCAACGTCCTAAGTCAAAGTGGATGATTTTTGTCGGTGCCTCTACTGACTGAGCAAACATGGCTAAGAAAATAGAAACTTCTTGATTTAAATACTTAGCGCTAAAGAATGCTGTTTCCACTTTTTTACTTAGTGACAACGAATGATCATAAAACGAGGCTATGTATCAAAACTGGTTCTTTGATATAATGTAGGGTCTCGTTTGTTTTTTTGGGTGGGGGAGAGAAAAAAAAAAATTTTTTTAACTAAAAATATTTCTTTGGGTGGGGGAGAGAAAAACAATTTTTTTTTAACTAAAAATATTTGTTTGGGTGGGGGAGAGAAAAAAAATTTTTTTTTAACTAAAAATATTTCTTTGGGTGGGGGAGAGAAAAAATTTTTTTAACTAAAAATATTTCTTTGGGTGGGGGAGAGAAAAAAAAAAAATTTTTTAACTAAATATTTTTGGTCCAAAATGATGTCTAACCACCAAAGAAATATGACTGGGGCGCCATCGGTTTATGGGTGAGCGTTCATTTCTGACGCGGCAGCCTAGCAAAAATAGACGACCGTAGGGAGGCTATTTTGTCTAGTCCACTTATATATTATATAATATAATGGGCATTTTCTCTGTAGATGTGTCTGTCTGTCCGTCAGTCAGAATTTTTTCACACGGATATCTTAACTTCTTTTAGAAATGGAAGATATTGCATTAATAGTAAATAATAAATTCCCAACAAATAAATCGGATACCATGACCGAAATCGAAACCGAAACCTCGAGATTTTCAGTCTGAGGTTCTACCAACTCAGCTATTAGGACTTTCTCATAAATAGAGCTTAAAACATTACCGTAACAAAATAATTATAGCTTTGGCATGATGTCGTAGATTGATGATTTACGTCATGTTTCAAAACATGAATTCAAACATAAGCGATAATAAAAAATAAATAAACATTATCAATATTGTTGGAAATTATTTTAATAGTCCAAAACAATTTATTCAGCTTTAACTACGTATTGTATGTAGTTTGTTTCACAATTATATAATTCTAGACAAGTAAATAGGAACAGCCTTTCGTAGACAGCGAGAGAGAAGGGGGTGACGCGGTAGCCTTTGCTAGTCTACTTATGTATTGGGTTCTTTTCTAGAATAGTGGCTCCTTCGAGAGGTACCATTTTTCTATGATTAAGGAGCATACCAGAACCATGTTGCGCATGAATGTTTATTCTAGACAGAAATCACTTTTTATCCGCCAATTTAAAGGCTTCAAAATCACCTTCAAATTTCTCAAGACTGCAAAGAAATTGGCGACATGTCTTTTCTTTTTTTTATTTTTTATATACAAGGTGTCTCATAAATTTCCATACGTAAGAAAAATCGCATCAATTATACTTGAGGCACCCCAAGATGAGCAACAACCAAACGGAGACATTTTGCCTTGACACCGATTTTTTTTTTTTTTTTTTTTTTTTTTTTTTTTTTTTTTTGACATCGGTTTAATGATAAAAGAAAACAACTATATGCACACTTTCCTTCGCAGAATAGTTTTATTTAATAGCACATTTTTATTATATGCACATTTTTAATTAAAAAATCCCAAACTACACTCTCTGTGCCAGATGCAACACGACCGGCATTATGGAGACTCTTCTGAAAGGGAGACTGCTAGATTGGACACATTCACCTGTAAGTTGATGGCTCCAATCGACTCCACTGACTGGAGAAAGTTCACAGGGGTTTAACTGAAGACATGGATTAAAACGGTGAAGACAAACAGTGAAGAGCTGGGAGCTGGCCCCTGCATTTTTGGTATTCATTGCTGGCACCGAGAATGGCTGAAGTGTGCTGAAGATACAACTGTCGATTGATATGGACACGGTTAACTTATTTGGAGCTGGTTCAACCCACCCTGGGTGAATTTTCTTAAAAGTGCAATAGGAAAAATAAAAGATATATATTTTTATATAATATGCTAGATATAGAATCCAATTAACACTTACCGGCTCCAATATCCTATATGCAAATATTGCTTTAATGAAGCAATATTTATATATAGAATTATTCACTCTCAGACTGGTAGCCAATCAGAATTCATATAATGGACTAGCCCAACTTGGCATAGTGGAGCAGTCCAGCTTCCTTATAAACTGGCTTTTTGATTACTTGAGGTCTTATCTTGCTGCTCAACTGGTCGTACAGTTGAGCCCTAAGTATCAATTCTATGCATAAATATTTCTATACTCGGCATGACTGCCAGGTGTTGAAAACACATTTCAATGCATGTCCTCCACAGATGACGAACTCATCCCAGCACAGTTGGACTTTTTTGTGTATAATCGTGTTGGTGATACACTGCTTAAGGTGATTTATATTTAGTATATTTTCCTGATACACCATGGTCTTCAAATGTCCCTAAAGCATGGCCATCCCTACTACAGGCCAGCCAATCGTGTAACTGGGGTCTTTTACTGGGGGCCATGTGAATTTTCTTAAATATTCGATATAGAAGTTGCAAACTATATCATCAACTGGTGCGGATCCTTTTTTTCTTTTTAACCACAATATACAAGTAATGATCTTTTGACATAAGTACAAATTCTCTAAAAAAAAATCAAACATTGAAATAAAAATTCTTCATTGAAATATGCATTTGCCTTTGTTTATTCAAAATTACCTGTCTCTTCATTTATAGGAATTTGTCAATAATTGTAAAATGTATCAATTAGCTCATTGTGGTTCTTATTATTTGGTATGTAAAACACATAAAAACGTCAAACTAATCTCACAGAGGAATTTTACCTTTGTTTGCAACTTCTATATCGAATATTTAAGAAAATTCACATGGCCCCCAGTAAAAGACCCCAGTTGCACGATTGCCTGGCCTGTAGTAGGGATGGCCATGCCCTAAAGGTAAAAATCAACATCCGAGGATCTAGGTCATCTCACAGCAACTAAAACTGCTGATCTAACCACTGACATGCGTGAATGAGATGAAGCTTTGCAGAAAGGGAACCGGCAAGTTACCATCTTCGTATAGAAAGGATGGGAAGATCTCTTCTTGCAACATGTTGAGATACTTATCTTCGTTAAAATTCTCGTCTACGGAAAATGGTCCAATAATAATTCTGTCACGCAATATCTCAACCCATACCACCACTTTACTAGTACCTGTATCTTCATTGGACTCGTCCAGTGAGGGTCACAATTATTCCCAAAAAGTCGGATTTGCCGATTAAACTCTCCACTGATTTATAAAGAAAAAGCTTACGTAAACAACATCTTGGTTGAAATGTTTGCATTTTCTCTCAATTTGCATCTTCTAGGGTTTCTGAAATATGGAAATATACAATGTTAAAAAATATATGTATTGGGTTCTTTTCTAGAATAGTGGCTCCTTCGAGAGTTACCATTTTTCTATGATTAAGGAGCACGCCAGTAGGGGTGGGGCGTAATGAGTGAAAATTTCAGATTCATGCGAGTAGTATTTTTTTGTGTTCATTTATACATAAATAACACTAAAAAATCAAACATTTTGAAAATTTTGCAAAATTCAGAAGTTGCAGGCCAAAAATAGCCGTTAGGGCTCCACGGGACTCAAAATCCATCATTTTTCGGTGAAAAAGTGGTTTCATGCGATATTACAGGTCCTAAAACATCTATGGTCCTAAACAGCTATGAATGGATATAGATGGTTAAATCTGATATAGTACTTTAATTTAGGACCATTTTCAGGCTGTGAAAGGGTTTTCATGAATGGAAAATAGCCCAAAACTAATGGCTTGCACCTTCTGAATTTTGCAAAATTTACAAAATGTTTGATTGTTTAGTGTTATTTATGTATAAATGAACACAAAAAAATACTACTCGCATGAATCTGAATTTTTCACCCATTACGTCCCACCCCTAATATCAGAACCATAATATTTGACTGTTGCCCATGAATTTTTTATTGTAGGCAGAGATCACTTTTTATCTGCCAATTTAAAGGTTTCAAAATAACCTTCAAATTTCTCAAGACTGCAAAGAAATTATACTGTATACATAAAAATGAAAACAAACATGGCTGACACAATATTACTTTCGTCTTTTGGCTGAGAACAGGGTGTGTGTTCTGGTATTGCACTTAATCTTTTCTGCTTTCGCTCTTCTAGACTGAGACAATTTTTATTTTTGTCTCAATCCAGAGTGCCCCTTTTTTTTGGGGGGGGGGGGGGCGGAGTTAGATTTTCTCCCCCTCTCCCCCGTTTAAAACCAACCTTGTGTCTAACTCTGCCCTTGTGGGGAAGCAAGTAAATAGGGACACAATGTTTACCATGGCTGTAGGAAATTATCTCTTTTCTCTGAGATCTTCATTGCAACTTGCCAATTTCGTTTGATGTGTTGAGAAAGAGAAATACTGACTTTTTTAGTATGCATACAAGTAAGCACATAGAACCATGAACACCCACACAAATAGCATCGCTAGTTAAGCTCAGATTAACTAATAAAATAAATAAATAATAATTGTAGAAAAAAAGCAATTGTCTAGATGATTAAGTGATAAAATAAATAGAAATAATTGTAGATTAAAAAACAATTGTCCAAATTATTAACGATCAATGGTGTAAATAAAACAGAAACTAATTGCATATTAGTGAGCAAACATTTAACAATTAAAATATGGAACAAAAGTAATTAAATACAAGTTATTCTATTTTATCCAATTAAAAAGAAAAACAACAAAATAACCTAACCAATGAAAAGGAAATAACCGCCCCCCCCCTAAATAACCTAACCAATGAAAAGAAATAACCGCCCCCCCCCCCCAAAAAAAAATCAACAAAATAACCTAACCAATGAAAAGAAATAACTGCCCCCTCCCCCCCCAATAACCTAACCAATGAAAAGAAATAACCGCCCCCCTCCCCCCCCAAAAAAAACAACAAAATAAATAACCTAACTAATGAAAAGTAAATAACCGCCCCCCCCCAAATAACCTAACCAATGAAAAGAAAATAACCGCCTCCTCCCCCAAAAATAAAAAAACAAAAAAATAACCTAACCAATAAGCAAAAAATAAAAAAAAAAATAAATAAATAACCTAAGCAACGAAAAGGAAATAACCGTCCCCCCCCCCCAAAAAAAAACCAACCATCCAGACAAGAAATGATAACAGACAACGTGGGTTAATGAATTAATTAACATGTGGCAGCGTAAGTGGACGACCGCAAGCGTTCAACTGCCTTGATATATAAATTTTACAAAGGAATCACCACTTATCAAGGTCTAAAGGCCACTCGAGGATAAGGGTTATTGGGTTGGCCAGATAGACGGTGAGACACGGAGGTGATTTGTTGTAACGATGGTTGTGACTGGTAGAGAAATTGATTGTTTAAGAGGACAGCTCAGCAAGAATTGGACGTGAAAACGGCAATGTTATAGTCAGCCGGGAAGCAGCCCCGTTGTACTGTGTTCCACAGATGGGCAGTTCTAGGAAAGAGACTTTGCTCATGGAAGTACCGCCTAGTTCTAGGCATACAGAAGGAGAAAATAAATTTATTGACATTGGTTGAAGTTAGACAAATTTTTGTTAACAATCTTTTGCAGTGGGGGGGGGGGGCTATAGAATGAAGCTCAGTCGAGCACCTGCCATGAAATTAACGATAGAGTAGAGAAAGACTAGCAATGTCTCTTCTGAGAAAGAGGCTGTAGAGTGGAGAAGAGAACATCGGCCACTAGATTTCGGAGTCGGTTTTGTACTCTGTTGAAGCAGGAAATAGTGCTCTTAGTTGCACCTCCCCAGATGTGGCAACAGTACTCCATCTAAGGACGTAGTTGACTCTTATACAGGTAGAGGATTGGGGGCCCATCGTGCCTTTATTTGGGGGACGCTACTATTCGAAGGAACGCTTCGGGTCTGTTCTCAGCCTTCCAAGCCAGCAGGACATTTGATGAAACTTCCTGATTTTCCGAATAATCCACAAGGATTTTAGATTTGTCAGATTTAGAATAAATGGTGACAAAGTGAATGTTTATAAAAAAAAAAGGTAAAAGTCGCATAGCCTGGACGCGCACGAGTGTCGTTGCCGACATCGCACACTGCCCATGGCCGTAGCGGCGGTGATTTGTTAAGAATCACCGTGTCTAGGGCACAGCATATGGAAGGCAGAGCCCATCCCTCTCCTTCCGCTGCCTTGAACCTTCCCTGAGTTTTAGTCAGGTACCCATTTACTGCTGGGTGGACAGAGGGAGTTTCTGCCGTGAGTGGGATAGAACCCGGGTCGTCCAGCCCAAAGACAAGTGCTATAACCACTCGTCCACAGGCCCTCCCTAAATGTTATGTTTATATGAACTTTCAAATTTAAGTCTAATATTCATATTTTGTCAAATGTTGAATTAAAGCAAACATTGAGTAAAAAAAATAAAAATTTAAATAAATAGAAAGGCAAAAATATATGAGCAAAAAATAAGAAAATCAGATCGTTGAACTCTTGGAAACAGTGAATGTGATGGCGATTATTCCGAATTCATAACGATAAGCCGCCATCAAGTGGACCGCTTCTCTTTTACAAAACGGTCATAATTAAAAAAAAAAAAAAAAATCGCATCGAAATCTTTTTTAGGTAAAATTTTATAATTAAAATTGATTATATTTTGTGGTACTTTTTTTATGAAAATTTAAATATCAAGTAAAAATGGAATCTTTACTGAAAACCATAAAATAATTTTGATTTAAAAAAAAAAAATAAATAAATAAATAAAATTTTTTAAAAATCGCTTTTTTTAATTTTAATTTTTATTTTTTTAATTTAATTTTTTTTTTTTTAATTTTATTTTTATTTTTTAAAATTTTATTTTTCTTATTGCGCAATCATTTATATCGGTTTGAAATTGTCTAAATTAGACTTCAACTGGTAAAATAGAAACAGTTAACTTGATGGCGGCTGTTACGTATTTTGAATAGCTGCCATCAAGTGCAGTTTCACCTTTACCTATATATATCTACAGACACTATAAGAATACCCGTCCCAGGACAGAACAGTTTTGCACCACTTTTATGTCCCCTTACAAAGATTAAAATCAAGATATAATGACACAAAATCTTATGTTTACAATTTTATTCCAATTTTGATCAAAATCCCCGACATGATTTTGATTC
>OY744540.1:3372569-3402569 GCA_963556195.1 Sepiola atlantica | reverse complement strand
CTTCTGTCTCTCTTCCCCCCCATCTCTTCTGTCTCTCTTCCCCCCCATCTCTTCTGTCTCTCTTCCCCCCCATCTCTTCTGTCTCTCTTCCCCCCCATTTCTTCTGTCTCCCTTCCCCCATCTCTTCTGTCTCTCTTCCCCCCCATCTCTTCTGTCTCTCTTCCCCCCCCATCTCTTCTGTCTCTCTTCCCCCCCCCCATCTCTTCTGTCTCCCTTCCCCCCCATCTCGTTTTTTTTTTAAATTTATTTATTTAGTTTTTTTAACGATTTCGGAGTCAAATTTTTTTATCACTTCTAACATCAAGTAATAAGAGCTATTTTTTGTTTTAAAACCAAAACGTAAGATGAATGCATCTAGGATTTTGGAATATACAAATATACATGTGACTGGGGGCCGCTTGTGAATTTAATATTCCCTAGAAACTTCCTCCCTTGGAGGAATCTGGTTCAACCCTCTCAGGGTGAATGCCGTACCAGATACAGGTAACAGGTAGAGCTTCTGAAATAGACCCCCATGACCATCTATTTTCACAAACTACATTACTCAAAATACTTGGATTTCATATAGATCAAAGCGAACACAATATTATCATGGGGTCTCAGTTCGCGCTCAACATCCATAAAAAGGAAATATGTTTTACTTTATTTTATGTATACTTTAAGAATAGTAGAAATGTTAAGGAGCATAGATTTTGGAGCAAGAGTTCATAGGGGTCCTCATTGATTCCCGAAAAACTGCGGGGGTGGGTGGGGGTGTAATGACTATAAATTTACTGAAATTTTTTTCAATTATTGCCACTTTGCTTCTTGCCTCTCCCCAAATAAATGCAGAGTACATTCTTGGGCCCCACCCCAAAAATTTAATATAGTAAAACGTCAAAAGAAAATTTTTTTTTCAATTATTGCCACTTTGCTTCTTCCCTCTTCCCAAATAAATGCAGAGTACATTCTTGGGCCCCACCCCAAAAATTTAATATAATAAAACGTCAAAAGAAAATTTTTTTTTCAATTATTGCCACTTTGCTTCTTGCCTCTCCCCAAATAAATGCAGAGTACATTCTTGGGCCCCACCCCAAAAATTTAATATAATAAAACGTCAAAAGAAAATTTTTTTTTCAATTATTGCCACTTTGCTTCTTGCCTCTCCCCAAATAAATGCAGAGTACATTCTTGGGCCCCACCCCAAAAATTTAATATAATAAAACGTCAAAAGAAAATTTTTTTTCAATTATTGCCACTTTGCTTCTTGCCTCTCCCCAAATAAATGCAGAGTACATTCTTGGGCCCCACCCCAAAAATTTAATATAATAAAACGTCAAAAGAAAATTTTTTTTTCAATTATTGCCACTTTGCTTCTTGCCTCTCCCCAAATAAATGCAGAGTACATTCTTGGGCCCCACCCCAAAAATTTAATATAATAAAACGTCAAAAAAAAAATTTTTTTTTTTGAAGTAGTAGTATGGTGTTATGGGTTCGGTTGCAAAAGGACATATGATGGGTTTCTTATTTAATCCCGGGCAATGCTGTGTCTTCTTGCTAGTAATGATAGAAAAAAGAACTCAACAAAAAGACGATGCTTCACCGTATGTGAAATAAAGTAAATGCAGTTTTAAAAACTGCCATCGAATAAAATAAATGGATTTTTGCAGTGTTTTACTGTGTTGTTACAAGTTTTTTTTTTATGTTTGCTTGTCTCTTAAGTGAAACTCTGACCACTAATTGAAATGCGACTGGTTTGTTAGCATTCAGAATGACTGGTTCGCCAGCTGTGTTTTTTACGTCCTTGGAATCATACGTCCAAAGAGAGATTGCCTTACTGGTGATCAAATCTTTCTTTTTGTCAGAATGAGATAAGGTTCGGTTCTAGGAGGTGTATCCTCCCAAGCATTATCTCCTTTGATATGAGGATGGTTGTTTTATTGCTGATCGTCGGCATAATCACGTTGACACACAGGTTCTCGTTAGATCACCGAAGTTAAGCGACGTTGAGCCTGGTCAGTACCAGATGGGTGACCATTTGCAAAAACCAGGCACTGTACGTGGAAAGATGTCGACATCTCTCCGCAAGAACTAATACTCCCTCCCTGCCCTCTGTTTTCCCGACGGTACTGACATGCAGAAATTTAAAACTAATGTAAACAGACATCTCGCTGCGCAGATCCCAATTTAGGTTGACCCCCCCCCCCCCTCACAACCTTCTCCCTTTTCTTTCTTCTCAGTAGCCCTTTACGTCTACAGTGGCGGCCTGCCTTGTCTGGGGTGAACTATGTTGAAAAAAAAAAAAAGACCTAACATCATCTCCCCTGACCGAGATATACGACTGGGGATTGCTTGTGAATTTTAATATTCTCTAGAAAATATTTTCCTTTGGAGAAAGCCGACTCAACCCGCCTAGGGTGAATGCTGCTTTATTTGTTGTTTTTTTTCGTCTGAGGCGCTCCCACTGGAGAATGCCGACAGGATATTCTCAGCTCTTTTAGTACCCAACAGGAGATCCCCCCTCAGGGGAGCTGGTTTTCCTTCACCTTCTAGCATTATGCCGCGTTTTGTTGCCGTGAGAAACATGTAAATTCAACCACTGATTCAAATAATAGGGCTCTCTTCTGCTTCTATTTTCGTAGACCATATATAAGCATTCTCTCGGTGCTTGACATCGTTCCTACCTATTCGCTCTATTGCATATCTATAAATATTAACACCACTTGAATGTCAGGCTTTTTTAAAAATAAATCGTTGATACGAGAAAAGAGGGAAAAGATTTTTCTTCTATTTAAAAAAAAAACAAAAAAACTTCTGTTTGTCTCCAAAAAATTAATTTAATGTCGAGTTTTATTTTTAATAATTAATATTTTTTTTTTATTCAAGATTAACAAATTTGAAAGTCTTTTCTTTTTCAAAGTGTAGTATCTGTTCTGATGGATACTGCACCCCATAGACTGGTATCGTCTTGGCCTTCGGGACTTGATTCCGCCGGTCTATGGGTTTGTCTTGTGCAGTTCTAGGAGGTCCACCCTCCCAGGCTTTGCCTCCCCTCTTTGGGGAGGAGTAAGTTTATTGCTTACTGCCTGAAACGCCCCTACCGGGGAATGCCGATGGGCTGCCCAGCCAATTTTTAATGGCCAGAGTGCTCACCTTCTCGGGCGCTGGCTTTTCAAGTCCCACTTTCTCGACCCGACCTTAGGTCACATCTTACCTTGTGGGAGTAAGATAAAACTGGCCTTGTGCCTAACCTGAAGAGGGGGTAAATAAATACTCTACAAACATTTGGTTATAGTAATCTGACTTTTATAGTTACAGAAGGCCCAAATAATCTGTCTTTCTCCATCTCTCCTGTACACAAGCCCAGTCTAATAATACAAAACCAGTAGTGATAATGGCATTCTCCACTCTATAATAAAGACCAATGTGCATTTATGTATATATATATATATACATATATATATATATATATATATATGTATGTATGTACTGTAGATATTTTTTAAATGTGTTTTTATACCTACAGACGGTATCGTTTCGGGTTTTCTACCCTCATCAGTGCAAGAGTGGTGGTTGCAGGCGGTCGCATGGTATCAAACACTGTTTGTAGATTCAGCCTAGAATCACTAGCCTAACGCCTATGCCCATGCGGCAGCAAAAAATCTTGCATATGTATATATAAATATCCATCACGTCACACAAAAGTAAGTGAGTAAAAAAAAAAAGTGCTGGGTGAAACGATTTCAAGTTTTTAGGGGAAGGGAGAAAGCAAATAAGACGTAAGCTACCCCCCCCCCCCCGGCGTCTGAAGTGAATTTAGAAAAAAAATTCCTTCATTCTAATTCAATAATGAGATGTTTTCTTTCTCCCCTCCTCCCGATTGATACATCTTTTTCTTTTTTTTTACGTTTTTTTTTTTTCTTATTTCTTTTTTTTACTTCACTGATTGAGACGTTATTTTATATGAATATCAGTGCGAACACTAGCGAAACATTTCTTTTCTATCATTTTTGACGGAGGGTGAATTCATGTGCGTATTATTTTGATTATTCTGACTACTTTTAAAAAAAAAATTTTTTTTTTTTTTAACATAGTTCACCCCAAACAAGGCAGGCCGCCACTGTAGACGTAAGGGGCTACTGAGAAAAAAGAAAAGGGGAGAAGATAGGGGGCGGTCAACCTAGACTGGGATCTGCGCAGCGAGATGTCTGTTTACATTAGTTTTAAATTTCTGCATGTCTGTACTGTCGGGGAAACAGGGGGCAGGAAGGGAATTCCAGAGGCCAGCAGTACGAGGAAAGAAGCTATTTGAGTAGAAAGCTCTCCGACATCTGGGGACCTCCACAGTGAATGAATGAGATTTAGTTGATTGTCGAGTTAGTCTAGTGAATTTTCGTCGAGGGGGCATCAGAGTAGCCAATTCATCGGAGCATAATCCATTAAAGTATTTGTAAAACAAGCACAAGGATTCCACATTGCGGCGATGGGACAGAGGCTGGAGCTTGGTTGACAGTGAGGGACCTATTAGGTTGGCGATTCTTTTTTGGACCTTGTCAAGGAGGGAGAGACTAGTAGATGATGCGCCAGCCCAGATGTGGCAACAATCTTGGTTGTTATATTCACGTTTCAGACGACGTAACCTCTGACCTTCTTCAAGTACATCTTCTTGAACTTGGGAATCTTTAGGGGATATCAAACTGAACCCTTAATTAATCCACGGTGGCAGATTGTTCTCATTCTGTCAGCCATGACTGGGTAGAACTGTTAATTATTGTTATTCTTAATTATTATCGCCTGTCGTAAGGATTGAACCTTCAACCTCCAGAAGACTGTTAACTTAGAATTGAGTGTTAACCAACGCCTTTATCTGTTATGTCATGTGTCCACATGGATTAAATAAAGGGCTCAGTTCAAAATTCTGTACATGCTCCCAAGTTAAACGAAGATTCCCAAATTAGAATAGAAGGTTCCGAGTTAGAAAAGGTGCACCTGATTAAGGTTGGGCTTACATAGGTTGAAAGATGAGGATAGTAGTCCGAATATAACAATTTATCAATGTTCCTCTCAAAAATCCTGAAGCATATATTCTTAATGTCCTATACTGTTTTTTTTTCACTTGTTCTTTTTAATTAAGAAGAAAGAAAGAAATCTATTTTTAAACATGATGAACTGAAAAGATGACAGAATGAAAGAAAAAGAAAAAATATGTAATCTTTTTGAGTTTTTGAAACTGTAAAAGAAATATTTTTTTAGTAAATGATTTCTTTTACAGTTTCAAAAACTCAAAAAGATTACATATATATATATATATATATATATATATATATATATTACATATATAAATATTAAATTTATAAGAAAAGATTATTACTATTATTATTTTTATGTTTTAAAAGAATCTTTTCTTATAAATTTAATATTTATATATGTAATATATATATATATATATATATATATATATGTAATCTTTTTGAGTTTTTGAAACTGTAAAAGAAATATTTTTTAGTAAATTATTTCTTTTACAGTTTCAAAAACACAAAAAGATTACATATATATATATATATATATATATTACATATATAAATATTAAATTTATAAGAAAAGATTCTTTTAAAACATAAAAATAATAATAGTAATAATAATAATAATAATAACTATAATAATAATTTAAAAAAAAACAACGTTTCGGCCGATGTAACCTCTGACATTTCACCCCTTTTAATTTTGCATTATCGCAGCAGCCATTTACCATTGATTTCTTGCTGATAATGACCATTGGCTTTCTCTGGAATTTGAGTGGTGATAAGTTCCTAACGGTTCCAGTCTTCCCTGCACCATTCTTGGTGTTATCCCTCTATCTCATTCCATCCCCCTTGACCCTTCATGACCATTTTGTGTGGTACTAACCGAGGCTGGAGCCACCATTTTTGGGGTGGTTATGTACGGGTATGTCAGACTTTTGCAGCTTCAGTTCCCTTAATTATTGTTGTTGTTATTGTATTTTTTCTATAGCTTTGTTAAAAAAATATTTCCCACAGATTTTGTTTGTATTCTAACATAATAAAAATATTGTTTTTTTTCTTTTTTCCAGTTATTTCTAACAAAAGCAAACACTCAACATGGCAGGTTCAGTTGCAGGTGAGTTGAATGTTACTTTTTCTATCATATTATCGATATAGACCTTTTTTCCTATTATCAAAATAGACCCTTTTCTTATCAAAATAAACCCTTTTTTATTATCAAAATAGACTTTTTATCAAAATAGACCCTTTTTTATTATCAAAATAGACCTTTTTATTATCGAAATAGACCCTTTTTATCGAAATAGACCCTTTTTATCATCGAAATAGACCTTTTTTTTATTATCGAAATAGACCCTTTTTTATCGAAATAGACCTTTTTTTTTATTACTGAAATAGACCTTTTTTATTATTATCGAAATAGACCCTTTTTTATTATCGAAATAGACCCTTTTTTATTATTATCGAAATAGACCTTTTTTTATTACTGAAATAGACCTTTTTTATTATTATCGAAATAGACCCTTTTTTTATTATCGAAATAGATCCTTTTTTTATTATCGAAATAGATCCTTTTTTTATTATTATCGAAATAGACCCCTTTTTTTTATTATCGAAATAGACCCCTTTTTTTTATTATCGAAATAGACCCCTTTTTTTTATTATCGAAATAGACCCTTTTTTTATTATCGAAATAGACCCTTTTTTATTATCGAAATAGACCCCTTTTTTTATTATCGAAATAGACCCTTTTTTTATTATCGAAATAGACCCTTTTTTTTTATTATCGAAATAGACCCTTTTTTTATTATCGAAATAGACCCTTTTTTTATTATCGAAATAGACCCTTTTTTATTATTATCGAAATAGATCCTTTTTTATTACCGAAATAGACCCTTTTTTATTATTATCGAAATAGATCCTTTTTTTATTATTATCGAAATCGACCCCTTTTTTTATTATCGAAATTGACCCCCCTTTTTTTCCAAATTAATGTCAAAGATTAAAATTGCTGAATTGTTTAAGAATCAGTCAGAATGCATTCTGATGGTGTATGATATCAAAATAAGTAATTGTTTTATAGTGAAAAGGAAGTAATGTTCACATGTAAGAACATGCCTAGGTATATTTACTGAAATGACGGACTTGTTTCCGAATGAGCCAAAGTGCATATTTGCAAAGAAAAATATGCGATAATAATAAAAAAAATGACAAAAAAAATTGGATGTCCACACCCAGGATTGAACCAGGGACCTTTTAATTCTTCAGTCTAAGACTAAGCTATCGCGTTCGGCTTATTAAGTAATTGAAAATGAAACTTGATTGGCAAACTTGTCTGCAACTGTAGAAACAGCAGCAGCAGCAGCATGCTGATACTACACTTAATCTTTTGTGTCCTCTGTCTGAACGAGAAATCCTTCTAGACTGAGGCAATTTTTGTCCCAATTCAGAGTGCTCCTTTTCAGGGAGCTGGATTTCCCCACATTAAAAAATGACATTGTGTCTAACTATACCCTTGTGGGGAGGCAAGTAAATAGGAACTTTGAAGGCCGCTTATGAAATCTTATATAAATTAAAATTTTGTCCGTCACAAATTTTTTATCCGTAATAAATACTTTGTGGAATTTGTCTCATTTTGAAATATCCGAGATCTTAACCACTTTTAGAAATAGAAAATATTGCATTAATAGTAAATAATAAATTTCAAAGAAATAAAATTGATGCCATGACCGGAAATCGAAACCAAAACCTTGAGATCTTCAGTCTGAGGTTCTACCAACTGACCCGTTTGGACTTTCTTATAAATAGAGCTTAAAACATTACCATAACAAAATAATTATAGGTTTAGCGTGACGTCATAGATTTATGATTCATGTCATGTTTCAAAACATGAATTCAAACATAAGCGATAATAAAAAATAAATAAATGAATGGGTAAACATTATCAATAACATTAGAAATTATTTTGATAGTTAAAACAATTTATTTTATTTGAACTATGTATTGGCGTTAAAAACAATTTAATATTTAATATACTAGAATTAATGGGCCTGTAGGACCCATCACCACGTATTGATTTCAAAATAAGATAAAAGAAAAGCAATAGTCTAATGTTTTGCAATAAAAAACATTTCAAACAAAAGGCAGGTATCTCAAAGAAAGCAAAATATAGTAATTCTGAGATTCCGTTTTTCACTTCGGCCCGCGATCTCCTGCCAAAAGTCTCAGCTGGCCCTCACTCTGAAAAGGTTGCCCGCTCCTGACCTAAACAAATGGTTTAACTAATATTTATACTAGGAAAGGTACTTATCAATATTTAAGTTTTATTTAAAGAATATTTATCTGAAAAACTGACATTTTTTTTCTTCTTAATACTATTAACCCTGACAGATCAATGGAAATATTATTAACAGTAAATTATACAGATTGATGAGAAAGCAACCATGAAATTTCAACTGAGTCGTCCTGCTAATAGTTATATAAATTATTATCTAGCATAGATGGATGTTTCAACTAGTATTATAATGTTACCAACATTTTGGTGACGGTGTTGAAATGGATATACGTGTTGTCTGACAATCTGAAGTGCCAAACTCGAATCTTATTGGTCCCATAGCACCACTTACATTACTAATGTTGGCTACCTTCACGTGGTCCCTTCTGTGAGTACCTGATTCTAGAAAGAATTTGAGGAAACACATACAAACAGCAGAACCGAGCAGGTTAAAAAAGTTTAACAGTGCTGAGTTACATGTATTCACTTTTGTAACTTTATTTTAGCACTTCTGAGCTTTTCAAACCTTCACAGGTTGCATTTTCTACATTAACAAGAACGCACAAGATATTTCGATTTAATAACTAGCTGACTCGACCCGGCGTTGTCTGGTAGTGCATTTACTTGCAACTTGTTTTGCATTTCCTTTTTTTTTTAAATTATGCCATTTTATTTGTTTTTAAATTTTTGTTCCAATGAAAGGGAAGTAAGTCTGTAATGGACAAAGTTACATACTTTTTCCCCCCCAAATATTATTTTTCTCTTCGAAACAAACAAAGGGAGTAAGTCTGTATTGGATGAATACAAATTTACCTCTCTTAAAAAAAAAAAAGAAAAAAAAAAAAGACAGCTATACAATATAAACTGACGACCGTGAGAGTCAAGTTCGAATCCTGTCGGTTCTATCACACTACTTTTACATATGGATGTTGGCAACCTTCACGTGCTTCCTCCTGTGAGTACCTAATTCTAGAAAGAATTTGAGGAAACAAATGCCAACAACAGAATTGAGCAAGTCAAAAAAAAGTCATACCATACTGATTCATACGAATTTACGTTTCTGTCAACAGTTTGCTTTAGAATTAGGATAAACAAACCTATTTTAGCGTGTGAGTGAGAGGACAGACAGACGGACAGACTGGTAACAATTCTTTCTCGTTGTTTCCGGTGGAATAATTAAATAGTTCCTTTGATACCATTAATTCCAAGTTGAATGAAATAAATGAATGAACAAGTTGCAACAATTCATTCCAAATCTGCGGTTACCATTTAATAACCGTTTTCATGCGTGAAACAAAAAAGAGAAATTAATGGTTGAGCGAGACATTTCGTACGCTATTATCTCGTTATCATTTACTTGCGAAAATGAAAAATGGTGGTAATTCTAACAAAGCAGTAAATATCGTAAGAAGTTTTTGACATGGAACGATGAAGGTGAAAATTGGTAGCAACTATTCTGAATCACAGTATATGCCCCCCTCCCAGGAGGTTCACAGGACCTTTGTTATTTTTATATTCATAAGTGATTGACCTAATGATATATAAATTCCGGGTTTTTTGTTTTTTTGTCCAGAAGGGTTAATCTAATGAAACCTTTACTGCTGTATTTATATAAGAGTGTTTAACAATAAATAAAGCTCCATGTTTATTTGGTATAAATTGTTGGTACTTATGCAGTTTACGGACCGGGCTGATTCTGGCTTAAAAGCATCACATCCGTGCCGCCGAACATCCGTTCTAACATGAGTTCCAAACAGACCGGTGTAGTGCGGAAAATGTCGTCTGTATATTTTTGGCCAACGAATAAGAAAAGCAAAATGATTTCAATATTATTTTTTGATTAAAACTAAAACGTGAAATTCTTGCAAATCTTTTACTAGGCCGATCACACAAATCGGATTTTAAGAAATCCATTCTTAACGTGGAGAGGTGCTTTTGTTAACTATTCTGTAACTTCACCGAAATTTGTTGAACCGTAAAATAAATTTTTAAAAAAAAGTTTGACGGCACAGAATTTTATTTTAATTTTTTTTCTAAAAATATGATGGGAGCGATGCCCTCCTCTCCGCCCTCTTTTTAAAAATCCGGTTTGTGTGATAGGCAACGTTTTAGTTTTAATCAACAGATATTTCTGACCAAAAAAATACAGATGGCATTTTCCGGACTACACTGGTCTGGTTTGGGACTCATGTTAGAACGGAAGTTCGGCGGCACGGTTGTGATGCTTCTAAGCCGCCATTCTTAACATGGGAAGGTGGGGGGGGGGGGGGGGGCTTTATAAACTATTCTGTACTTTCACCTAACAATTTGATAAACAAAAGATACCGTAAAAATTGAATTTAACTTGAAAACCTTATCTAAAAAATAGCCCGCTGCGTAAGCACCAATTTTTTATTCGTACATTTTTGGGTGCACGTTTACAGTTTTCGCTCCCGTTTCATACGAAGAAAATGACAAAGTTCAGCTTCCCGCTCGTGATTTTACTATCGGTTGCCAGAAAATTGGTGTTGCACCCGTATTTTTAACAAAAGGAATTAGTGAAATACCTGTCCCAGGAATGGTTAGAACCCTTTGATAAGTTAGACACTAAAATATTATGTAAAAATAGGGCTTACATAACTTAAGTTATGAGCTGAGAAAAGCTATAAATTTGTGGAGTTAAACCCGAGTGCCCCAAAAAATGATTGAAATTGTTCAAATTTTGAGAGTCTATTTCAGAATTTTGCTTACTCCCCCTTATTAATACAACTGTAATGCTGCCAGTAGGGTGCAGAGCTTTGGTGGTGCCCGGGGCCAACTCCTTGATTGTATGCCCCAAAAACTCAAGTATAAGTGCTAGTACTGAGAAATATTATAAAGAGAGTTTGAATATTATTGAATGCCCCAAAGACTCAAGTATAAGTCCTAGTACTGAAAAATATGATAAAGAGAGATAGTTAGAATAATATTGGATGCCCCAAAAACTCAAGTATAAGTCCTAGTACGGAGAAATATTATGATAAAGAGAGTTTAGATATTATTGGATGCCCCAAAAACTCAAGTATAAGTCCAAGTACTGAGAAATATGTGAAAATTGTATGCCCGGAACCGCAGCTCCACTTTGCATACTACTGAAGGCTGCCAGTATTCATCTCATTCAAACTCTATGCAATAGCACCGAATCCTCCACTCTATAATAAAGACCAATGTGTATTTATTTGTATATATGATATATCCATCCTTTCACGCTAAAATAAAACATCAACTAGAATTTAAATATATCTTTCGAGCAGTTTTTCACCCTAGAGTTAAGTAAAGCATGTACGATTGTAGTTTTTGCCTCCGTAGAAGAACGGCGGCATTCTCCGTCTGTGATCCTGCTTCCTGTCAGAGGAGGTAGTGACGATGCCTACCATATCCATGTTTAAAGTCGCCTTAGACAAACATTCAGACGTTATATAGATGTACACATCTTCTACCTGTCCTTTTACATGGCTTGTTGCACTTTGCTGTTTTGTTTGCCAATAAATTTTATTTAATAATGTAAGCTTTAAACGTTTAAAAGATCTAAATTTAGCAAATAATACACACCTCCTTAAAGGGATGTAATTTGTCATCCATGTCCCAGGCAATGCCGGGAACATTTCATACGAGAATTCTGGTGCTACCAGGTCAGGCTGTCTGAAGACACCGGCTTCCTGACTTAAAATGCACCAAACATTGATGTTATTGTTTTTTCCTTTACCTTTGCAAAACACAATCATGTTCTGTAAAGCTAGAAACAAAAACAACAATTTTCCTCTACAAAAAACAAAACAAAACACCATAAATAAATATTTGAAAGTTTAAAGAACTTGAAGCATAAAAACGTTTTACCAAAATGACCGGATTCAGTCATTAAATAACCTGAAAAGGGTTGATATGCCGTAAAACAAAATAACTAAACCAAACACCATGAATAAATATTTCAAGATATAAAGAAATTAAACTTTTACCAAGATGACCGCATTCAGCATTAAATAATACGAAAAGGGTTGATATGCCGTAAAACAGAACACCTAAACTCATACTAGAATTGTCTGCAAGGATCTGTAGCGCAACAGATAAAAGTGCTGATTGAACAAAAGCAAACTACCTCCGTGGATTAAATAAAGGGTTCCGTTCGGAATTCTATACATATTCCTGAGTCCAACATGAAAATTCCCGAGTTCGATACTAAGAACAGAAGTGTATCTTGTGTAGTTTCTGACTTTTCTTCGAACACATGCACACAAAATCCTGACTTTACTTTACATAATATATAATGTGATGAGATATTATAAACAGGTTAGTTTAATCTGTTCTCAATAACAACTGCTTGAATTTAACCTTCGAATAATTATCCTTTTACAATATGTGGATGTGTCGGGACAACAATGTTATTTACTTGAACAACTTCAAACGCTTGCATGTTTAGTGTCATTCTCCGATTACTATGAATAGATTAATGAAACAAATACATAGAAGACATTAACAAGGCTGCTGCAAAGAAAGTGGGCTCCCCTTACCGTGCTAGAAAACTGCTCACACCTGATAGTATCCTATATCTCTACTAAGCCACCATCCGCCCATGCATGGAGTATTGTTGTCACATCTGGGCTGGTGCACCATCCACCAGTCTCTCCCTCTTAGACAAGGTCTAAAAAAGAGTCGCTAATCTAATAGGTCCCTCGCCATCAAGCAAGCTCCAGCCCCTGTCCCATCACCACAATGTTGCATCCTTGTGCTTGTTTTACAAGTACTTCAATGAAATGTTCTCTGATGAACTTGCTGCTTTGGTGCCCTCTCGACGTAAATACGCTCGACCAACCCGACAATCAGCTAAATCACATCCATTCACTGTGGAGGTCCCCAGATGCTGGAAAGCCTTCTACTCCAATAGCTTCTTTCCTTGAGCTGCCGGCCTTTTGAACTCCCTCCCTGCTCCCTGTTTCCCCGACTGTACCGACATGCAGAAATTTCAAACTAATGCGAACAAGCATCTTGCTTCACAGCTCCCAATTTAGGATAACCCCCTAAAATTTCACCCTAATTCTTGGTAGTCCTTATGTCTATACTGGCAACTTGCCTTGTTTGGGGGGAACTAAGTTTTAAAAAAAAAAAAATTTTTAAATGGTCACATTTAATTTCTACATGCAAATAAATAAATAATAAAAATAAATAAAATATGAGGTTTCGTAGTCTGCTGAAACCTCACCCGCAAAATTGAATTCAAGAGAGAAAAAAAAATTATTTTTCTGGCTCCAACTTCGCACTTCTGGGGAGAAAAAAGGCTGAAAAAATATCCGACCGGAGTCAAACGACCAAACCAAATCCAGATTTTTCAAAAATTGAAATCTCCTGAGCCGCCAAGTTTGTATCGTTCATATTAGATTGTAATTAACACTGAAAGCGGCGAGTGTAAATATAAAGACATTCGATAGGACTCAACAATATATATATATATATATATATATTAGTACTTCATGTATCCACATAAATATTACAAGGAGATATAATTTTTTATGTATCAGTTTTCAGTATTTACTATATATATATAATTGTAAGTGTATGGCGGTTCTTTTGCAGCCCCCCGCCCCCCTCAGGGTGTTCTGGAAAAGGTTTCAAAATACTCTGTTGAGCGATTTTGTGCTAACACCGCGGATATTTCTGCGACATCTGTGGAGATCTAGGACTGACCTCCTCCGATATCAATGAGGACGAAACTTATTCAAAATGCTGTTTTCTTCATCTGATTGTAGGAAGAAACGTCCCTGTCAGATTTGGACTGCTACTATTTTCAAAATTGGTTGTTCCCCCCTCCCCCCAATTTAAAATTTTAACTTAAAAGCCATTACATGTAAAAACATGAGTTTGCAAAGCCAGTTAAATATATAAAAAAAATCGAAAGACAAAATCCAATTTCACTTTCAACATCCAAAAGACTATCCTTAAAACTTATTATCACTAAGCACTTTATCTGTTGCGCCACGGGTTTATGTGAAGATTCAATCCTAAATACAGGTGATGCTGAGAATATAATTAAAAGTTAGTTAAGACTTCTACCTGGTCATGGCTGCCGCTTACACTAATGTAGCTCTTCTGAAATGAAAACAAATAAATTCCCCCCCCATCCCTAAACTGCAGAAGTGCCCTTTTTAGGTTGTTGTATAATATAATTAGTTTTGGGGCCCTGGTGGAGGTTTGTGCTCTCTGAGTGCTCTTGTATTTTGTTTAGTTTCACAAAATATTTTTAAATGTTTTCTTTTACAATCAGGCTGGTGTCCTTATTTCCCGCTATTTTATGTAAAAATCTATCAATATGTAGATTTTTTTCAAATAAAAAAGGGGGTCACAGGGGAAGGGAATAAAAAAAACAACGACTTTGTTTTGATAAATTGCCCTCATTTTCCTGTTACTCGTATTTTAAATATGTTGGTATTTTTGCCTCTTGAGAAATAAAGTGGCAGATGTTTAGTTGAAAGAAATTCCTTGTATGTGAAAATATGAGTGGAACTTTTACATCGTAAAATTCCAACCATATCCACTAAAACTAAAACCATTACTCCAATTTTTTGCGATGTTAAAATTATATTAAATGATTGAAACAATGGATACCCCCTGTAAGGGTGCCATCTCGAAGTCTATAGTGAACCAAGTGTTGTGCCATCTCCAACAGCGTTTCTCCTGAACTGGCATTACTTGAATCCAGTATTTTCTCATTCATGATATAAGTTGTCGTAGGAGTATTTTCTCGTTTATTATGCTATTTTTTTGCATCTCTTGTTTGTTTAATTACACGTTCCACTTAGAAAAAAATATCGTACAGGATACATAATGTCCAAATCAAATTCGCCTAAATATTTTATCAATTAGACCCAAAAAAATCTCCCTGTAAATTTGTTATATGGGCCACCGCAACATTTTGTTTTTATTATATGATCCTTTAGTAAGTTTTAAAAAAATTTTTTAATTAAAATTTTTATTTTTATTATTTTTTTTTTAGAAAATTTCAAATGGATTGAATAATGCACCGTAATATTTTTTTAATTATTTTTTATTATTTTTTTTTTTTTTTTTTAGAAAATTTCAAATGGATTGAATAATGCACCGTAATATTTTATTATTATTTTTTTTTAATTTTTTTTTTTTTTAGAAAATTTCAAATGCACCGTAATATTTTTTTTTTATTATTTAAAAAAAAATTTTTTTTTGTTAGAAAATTTCAAATGGATTGAATAATGTACCGTAATATTTTTTTATTATTTTTTTTTATTTTTTTTGTTAGAAAATTTCAAATGGATTGAATAATGCACCGTAATATTTTTTATTTTCAGTTTAAAATTATAATTGTGTAATTCCATTGTCATCATTATCCTTGTTATCCTTATATACATGTTTTCATTGTTGTACTCTCGAATCTTTAAGTTAGTTTTGTCGTAGACATCTGTTGGTTAAGATATAGTCTTGAATGAATTCTATCTAGATGATGCGAGTTCAATCTCTGCTGAAGGCACTTAACAAAACGAATTAACTGATAAACAATATCTGAAAAGGCATTGGATGCATGTTGAGAGCAGTGTACACTGGTGAATTAAATAAAGGGTTCGAAATGACTGATATCAGGTACTTGAAGAAGGCGGGAGAGTAGAACAGCCAGATGAGGATAGCAGTCGAAAATCTGTAACTAATCTAGATAACAACATCATCTCATCTCTGACGGTTGAAGATGAAGGAATTCGGAAGGCTGTATATATATAACAAACATGGCGAGTTTAACAGTTTGAATCGTGGAAATAACAGCACTTAATTTCAGGGTGTGAGACAGTATAACGCTGGAAAGATTGTGTATATACCAACCCTGATGAGGATAAGTTTGAAACGTATAAATAACAATTCACGCCGTATCTTGGAAATATTGGCAAGTTATGTGATAGTGTTCTTTGCTGTTATTTTTCTATATATATTCCTCATCACATTTAGAGATTTTTAAACTAATACTCCAGTGATCCAAAGAATAATAATATAGTCCAATACCCCGTGTAATGAGTAGTTCATTGACCCATATAAGGAGAAAGTGCTCCCATGTCTGACATGATGGAAAGTGTTCCCACGACCCACATGATAGGAAAGTGGTCCCACGACCCACATGATGGAAAGTGTTCCCACGACCCACATGATAGGAAAGTGGTCCCACGACCCACATGATGGAAAGTGTTCCCACGACCCACATGATAGGAAAGTGTTCCCACGACCCACATGATAGGAAAGTGTTCCCACGACCCACATGATAGGAAAGTGCTCCCACGACCCACATGATAGGAAAGTGGTCTCACGACCCACATGATAGGAAAGTGGTCTCACGACCCACATGATAGGAAAGTGGTCCCACGACCCACATGATAGGAAAGTGGTCCCACGACCCACATGATAGGAAAGTGGTCTCACGACCCACATGATAGGAAAGTGGTCTCACGACCCACATGATAGGAAAGTGGTCTCACGACCCACATGATAGGAAAGTGTTCTCACGACCCACATGATAGGAAAGTGGTCTCACGACCCACATGATAGGAAAGTGCTCCCACGACCCACATGATAGGAAAGTGGTCCCACGACCCACATGATAGGAAAGTGTTCTCACGACCCACATGATAGGAAAGTGCTCCCACGACCCACATGATAGGAAAGTGGTCCCACGACCCACATGATAGGAAAGTGGTCCCACGACCCACATGATAGGAAAGTGGTCCCACGACCCACATGATAGGAAAGTGGTCCCACGACCCACATGATAGGAAAGTGGTCTCACGACCCACATGATAGGAAAGTGGTCTCACGACCCACATGATAGGAAAGTGGTCCCACGACCCACATGATAGGAAAGTGGTCCCACGACCCACATGATAGGAAAGTGGTCTCACGACCCACATGATAGGAAAGTGGTCTCACGACCCACATGATAGGAAAGTGGTCTCACGACCCACATGATAGGAAAGTGGTCTCACGACCCACATGATAGGAAAGTGGTCTCACGACCCACATGATAGGAAAGTGGTCTCACGACCCACATGATAGGAAAGTGTTCTCACGACCCACATGATAGGAAAGTGCTCCCACGACCCACATGATAGGAAAGTGGTCCCACGACCCACATGATAGGAAAGTGTTCTCACGACCCACATGATAGGAAAGTGCTCCCACGACCCACATGATAGGAAAGTGGTCCCACGACCCACATGATAGGAAAGTGGTCCCACGACCCACATGATAGGAAAGTGGTCCCACGACCCACATGATAGGAAAGTGGTCCCACGACCCACATGATAGGAAAGTGCTCCCACGACCCACATGATAGGAAAGTGCTCCCACGACCCACATGATAGGAAAGTGCTCCCACGACCCACATGATAGGAAAGTGCTCCCACGACCCACATGATAGGAAAGTGCTCCCACGACCCACATGATAGGAAAGTGCTCCCACGACCCACATGATAGGAAAGTGGTCTCACGACCCACATGATAGGAAAGAGCTCAGACCCACGTAACTATCATGTATGTACTCCCACTGCGCACATAACAAATAAGAGACCTATGAATTGGGTATATATATATATATATATAGATAATAAAAGAGAACGTGTGTGGGTGTGTCAGTTTATAGAAAGACAGACTAGAATGTTCCAAAAAAATAAAAGTTTATACACGTGTAGAATTTTCTCTGAAATATGATGGGATTAGTCTTAAAATATGATTAGTCTTAAAATATGATGGGATTAGTCTTAAAATATGATTAGTCTTAAAATATGATTAGTCTTAAAATCTCTGCTCTTTTAAGGAAGTTACAATCTCTTTTCCAACATTATTATTTTTTATCTGTTGTTTCAAAGAGTATATGAATATTGATGCCCCCCCCCCCCCCATTTTTCTCTAAGTACTGTGTATTTGCTATGTAATGCAGAGGTGTTGCTGATTTTTGTCGACTTCTAATTGTGGTGTTCTGGAATCTGTGCTGATGAAGGGACAATTTTTAATCAATAAAAATCTATCGTCTTTGAATCGATCGTACACATAAACCTTTGCAGATGTTGAATTCTTGGAACTGATATAAATGAATATGGCATAATTTTTGTTTATTTCTAAAATGTAATACAAAAGCTCTGGATGACAATAGGTTCAACCATTGAGCTTATTTAAATACCGGCAATATTTCTGAGTATATAATGGTATTAACCTCACTTCACCTGTTTCTTATATCTCTAAGGTGTGTTAATTATTTGTACATTTGAATACTTCCAAAGTCTAAGCATTTGACTTCACTTATCTCATGTATACAATTTTAGAACAGTAATCATGCCTGAAGTGTTTTCTTTGTTCAGAAATAAACATATTGAACAAGCTTATACGCTACAATCAATGTGGATTTTGCACCTAACTCCTTGCAAACGGCTACTTGGGTCTTCGAACCATATAACTAAGCCTTTAGACGAGGGGCGGGTAACCTCCAGCCCGCGGGCCACATCCGGCCTGCGAAGGCTTAGCGTCCGGCCCGCCACCCTGCTAGGCTTTATTATTGCAATCCGGCCCGCGGACCTCCCAGTAAAACTCATATCATTTTGAAAATGAAGTACACAAAGTCTCACTTTCGCTCCTAACTCTCGGACCGCCACCTCAATGACATTCTTCTGTTGTCTACCTCAACCATCGAGCCAGACATGGAAATACTTTTTCATGGCAAACAGCACCAGCAGTCTCATTGATTTGTAGAGTGTTCAATGCAATTTTTGTACAATTTATTCATGTAAACAAAATATAGTAATTCTGAGATTTCGTTTTTCATTCCGGGCCACGATCTTCTTCTAAAAGTCTCATCTGGCCCTCACTCTGAAAAGGTTGCCCGCCCCTGCTTTAGACTAATAAAAAATAATGTGTAAACAATTTATTGGAGCATGCAGCAATCTTAATAATTATATATATATATATATCTATATATATATATATATATATATAATCATGATTTCTCCTTGTCAAACGAATTCCATCTCCCCGTTAATTACTGTGCGACCATGCGGAGACAAGTCTCTTTTCAGCCAACCTTCTGTTCTAAAACAATGATCACAAATATATGACACTTGAACTCTTTCCTTACATGAATGACTGAATTGGATCTTAATATATTTTACCATGTTTTGTCACACCGACCACTATGATGTATCTGTTAAGATATTCTTTTTGCCTTACTCAAAATAAATCTCTTTATTTCTATACTAGCAGGACCCGGGTCCCTGCACTGCCCAGGTAAAATAGAAAAGAATGATTTTAAGCCTCAGTCCATGTTGCAGAAAAACAACTTCTGCCTGAATACCGAATGTTTTTTTTTCTTTTGACACATGGACTTCCTGCAGGAGGTAAATGAACATGCTAAAAAGTGTTACGTCGCTGTTTCAATATAAGTAATTTACGCGATTAAAATAGGATTTATCGATAAATAGTTTGACATTGCAAATGGTGACGGGACAAAAGAATCCACGTGAACAAAATTATATTCATGCATAGGTTGTATTTTGCCACACGGACTTAGGATTTTTTTTTGTTTTTTTTTTGGTCACGTAATTCCTGTCGGAGGTAAATAAGCATATTAAAAATTAAAGAGCATAATAATGAGCAGTCGAATGTAGAAGATTGCAAAAAATAAACATTGTTTGTACCCGTCGCACTAAAATGACCCTGTAAAAATGTTTGGTATTGGTGCAGCTTTTTAACCCGACAAAACCAATTTTTTGGTCGGCATATTCCAGCCGTCTACGTGAAGAGCCGGACGATGCCAAAAACGCTTGTTCTTTAGAATATTTAGTTTATTGAAAAAAGAAGCGCAAAATCGCGAAAGAAAATCAATAAAAAAAATATACTTTCCAGTGAAAATAAATATTTCATTGAATTTCTTTGTTAAAAAATACTTCTACATTCGAAAGTTCGTCATTATTTTTTTATTTGTCTTTTTCTGTATTTCTGCGTCAGCAAAAGTCGGGTTTTGTGTGCTGCAAAAACTGTACCCGTGCAAAATATTGTAATTAATTCAAAAATAAAAAATATTTGTATAACTAAGTCAAAGACTTTAGATTAAAAATTCAACAAACGAAGACAAGTGTAGTGATATCCTTCTCGTTTGAGTCAATTATCAACAAAGAAATTTGTAAGAAAAGTTATAAAATAATTTAGCTCACTACTGCTAACGGTTTGGAATAACTGACGTACAATCCGATATTCCTGTATTATGCGCTAAGGTAGAAAGTGTGCCGGCAAAGTTTTTTTGAAAGATGAAATAATCCTGTTATTTAAAAAAAATAAGTAAATATCAGAGTCTCAATTCAGAGAAAGAAAAAAGTTCAAATATGAAGTAAGCTTCTTTCCTCGTGCTGCTGGCCTCTGGAACTCCCTTCCTGCCCCCTGTTTCCCCGACGGTACTGACATGAAGAAATTTAAAACTAATGTAAACAGACACCTCGCAGCACAGCTCTCAATTTAGGTTGAACCCCCAAACCTTCTTCCTTTCTTCTCAGTAGCCCCTTATGTCTACAATGGCGGCCTGCCTTGTTTGGGGTGAACTATGTTAAAAAAAATTTTTTAAAAGGGGTGAAAAGTTTACCGATGCAGAAATCTGTAGTCTTATTGAACAGTTGGTGGTTTTATCATGGCTATTGTGAAGCATTCATCATGTATTCTGGATTACCCGGTGTTTGTAAAGTAATTTCTCTTGTATGAAGAATGGAATCTGTTGATATGAGTGACGTGGGAGGAGATAATTTTAAGGTTGTCCTCGATGGTCGTTCATCTAAGCAACATAACATAAATGCGGGTGTACCCCAGGGATCTATTCTTGGACCTTTGTTGTTCCTGATCTATATAAACGATCTCTCTGATGACATAGTGTCTGAGATTGGTTTATTTGCTGATGACACCACGCTTTACTCTCGCCATGTTGGCAAAACAGACGCGATCATATCCGAGGCAATGGCTGAATCTTTAGAAAATGACCTCCAGGCTGTAGTGGATTGGGGTCATAAATGGTTGGTAACTTTTAATGCCGCAAAGACAAAGCTCCTTTCCTTCAATAACTACAAGAAACCTCTCCAACCACCGATTGTCATGGCAAATAACACCCTACCTGAGAGTTCATCATTCAAACTCCTCGGTCTAACATTTACAGGTAACATGAATTGGAACAAATACATTGAAGACATTGCCAAGGCTGCCGCAAAGAAGGTTGGCTCCCTCTACCGTGCTAGTAAACTCCTTACACCTGACATTATCCTGTATCTCTACAAAGCCACCATTCGCCCATGCATGGAGTATTGTTGCCACATCTGGGTTGATGCATCATCTACTAGTCTCTCCCTCCTTGACAAGGTCCAAAAAAGAGTCGCCAACCTAATAGGTCCCTCACTGTCAGCTAAGCTCCAGTCCCTGTCTCATCGCCGCAATGTAGCATCCTTATGTTTGTTTTACAAATACTTCAATGGATTATGCTCCGATGAGTTGGCTACTCTGGTGCCCCTCGACGTAAATTCACTAGACTAACTCGACAATCTACTAAATCTCATTCATTCACTGTGGAGATCCCCAGATGCTGGAGAGCATTCTACTCAAATAGCTTCTTTCCTCGTGCTGCTGGCCTCTGGAACTCCCTCCCTGCCCCCTGTTTCCCTGACAGTACTGACATGCAGAAATTTAAAACTAATATAAACAGACATCTCGCTGCGCAGATCCCAGTCTAGGTTGACCGCCCCCTATCTTCTCCCCTTTTCTCAGTAGCCCCTTACGTCTAGTGGTGGCCTGCCTTGTTTGGGGTGAATCATGTTAAAAAAAAAAATTTAAAAAAATAGTAAAATTGTTTTCTTCCCTCTTTTTGGAAGACGTATTTGGGTGAAGCAGATATTTCGGAATTAATGTAATAATATTTGTATGCCGAAGAAATCGTAAAATATTTGTGAAACACGCATTAAGATGTGCTGTAGGTGGTGAATTAAAAAGATTTGCATCGGACGTGTTCGGATGTTTTCCTATAGTTACTGAAGTTGCACGGGAGAAATCGAGTTTATTTTATTAGTATAGAGATTATCCTTATTTTTGTTTCTTCTTATTCTTATATGGAAGTATTCTTTATTTTTGCTAGTATATCACTTCCCTCTCCCGAAATGAGAAGCTAATCACTGGGAGAATGGTATCATAGCAGAACAGATACTACACCACCTTCTCGAACTTGCGCATTAAAAGATAGTACATTAATAGAAGTGATAGTATAGTTTCGGCTTTAGACAGACGGATACTAAATCTCCACGAGTGATAGATATAAAAATCATCAGACTTACTATTTTGTCATCTAATTTACATACGTGTTTGTGGTGTGTACAGACACGTGTATGCAAATTTGATGGGCATGCTGAAAAAAAAGAGTCACTCTTTCTCTAAATGTTCACAGAGACATTAAGAAATATAAAAAAGTGGTTGAATCAATATAGTGGGAGGTGGGCGAGGGGGGGAAGAAATAGCTAGGAAAGAGATGGGTGACTTCTTCAGTTAATAATAAATTACGGCTACAACAATTAAAACATGTTTTCAAGCATAACTCAATCTTGGAATTAAATAAGATTCGTTTCAACATCTAACACATTGAACCTTCTTAATATGATTCATAGAACAGTAGAGATCAAGCTATATTTTTATTTTAATAGTAAGTCAATAAGAAAAATGCAGATTTGGACCATTCGAAAAGAGATGGGAACATAATTTGATGATAAAGCAAAAATTTTATTCACTAAAGTTTTCAACTTGGATTTTCTTTTTGTGAAACACAACTTGAAACCTTTTTATTAAGCTGACCATATTGACGAGTGGCCGTTTTTCTTTAAGATGAAACCGTTTTTTTATGCATATATACATACAATATTGTGTGTATGGAAAACATCAACATTGGCTAAGAAGTTTAGAGAAGTGATTAGGGGTGTGGATAGGATGGCAGATTCCTGACTAAAAGAAGATAAGAAGGTATGGGTCAGGAGTTCAAAGTGTGTGTGTGTGTGTGTGTGTGGAAATGTACTGATGGGGAGGGGAGAAGTGTCAGTTAAATTTTGTTCTGTTTGTGGACATATATGTGTGTAAAGTTACACACACACACACTCACTCACTCACTCACATCAGATCCCACAGATGTTATTGCCATACCCCTATGCGCCAGAGATTGGTAGAAAGTTAGAAACATGTCCATTAAGTTTAAAATGCATCAAAGAGTGAGAAGGGTAGGTGTGTATCTGGAAAGAAGGGTCAGTTAAATTTTGTTCTGTTTGTGGACATATATGTGTGTAAAGTTACACACACACACACACACACGCAGTCTTATCAGGTCCCACAGATGTTATTGCGATGCTCCAGAGATTGGGAGAAAGTTAGAAACACGTCCATTAAGTTTAATGCATGCATTTATTCAAAATCTATTTGTTTCAAACTCATAGATGAGTTTCACCTGTTCAACAGATTTGAAGTTTGTTGATTGTGGGAGGTGGTTGAAAAAGATTTATCGTTATGTGAGATAGTCGCAATTTAGATGATGGATGCCTCGGACACTGATGTTTCTAACATGGTGATCATAGTCCCAACCAATGTCATGTTCATTTTTTTTTTTTTGAGATTACTTTGTTCGAATTATTTAGAAACCCAGATAAATGATCGATCGGCAGAAGTTGGAAGTCTTTAACAATGACTGCCTCTGCCGCATTCAGCGTCGCTGGTGGGCCGACCATATTCCAACTCGTATTCTCAGCCAACACCTCAAGTTGAAGTCTCTGCCGTCTCTCTTGTTGCAACAACATCTTCAATGTTTTGGATATGCAACTGATCGCCCAGAGGGAAAATTAATTTTCAACGTAATCCTCCCTACCTCTCTGCCTGGGTGGTGCAAGCGTATTGACAGACAGCTGAGTACCTCGGCAACAACCATCAAGGAGGACTCGGCTGAGCTCTCGGATCTACAGTTGTTCGGCTGTTGATGGTGGAATCATAATTGGTTAGCAATCTCCTGCGACCTTGCTTATGACCACTGTGCATGGGCCCACATGATTCGGGATGTGGTGCAGCTTAGGGTGAACGCCATTGCAGCTGCAGCAACAACGACAAATACACATGTATATTTATAAAGTTGGGTCATTTATTGCACTGTGAGATTAAAAGGCCAACTTTGTATTCACGATAAGAGATAAACACCTTTCTAATATACTCAATCATGTCTGCTCGAACATCGTAAGGTTAACTAATTTGCATATTGCTTTGCAAAACGAACTCTCATTAATTAACTATTCACTTTTTTTTTCTTATTTTATGATTGTTATTATTTTTACTATTATCTACAGTGTTACTTAAGAATATTTTCTATGTCGTGGATAAATGCTTAGCACTTTGGGGTAAAAAGATTTTTTTTTTTGTTCTTTCTGGTCAATGTACTTCTGGAGATAGCAATTGTAGATTGTTTCAATTTTCCCGGGCGACATAGTTGTCCTCGTTTTGTTGTTAATGTTTTCTGATTGGAATGTGCAATGAGAGCTGGATTCTATCCCTAGAGGATTAAATAAAGGGCCAGTTTGAAATTCCCAGAAGGTTACTGTCTATGAGAAAAGGGACCTGAAGAAGGCTGGAGAGTACAACGGCCAAAATTTTGTGAACATAACAACAAAGACAACGAAGACAAGAAGAACGGTCTAAACTGAGGAAATAATACTGTATAGTATATCTCAGAAATAGCGTCACATACTCACTGGGTTGATATGCCATAAAGCAGCAACTCGTTTAAGTTTTTTTCTTTTTCCTTTTTCTCTCCGTTTCCTCTTCCCCCTTTCCATCACCCCCATCCCTTTCGTTCTCTTTCTCCCCCCCGTTTTCGTCTGCCCCACCCGTCCCCCCTTCTTTTTTTCTTCCCTTATTTTCATCTTTTTTTTCATCTCTTTTTTTTTTATCTCTTTTTTTTCATCTCTTTTTTTTTTCATCTTTTTTTTTCATCTCTTTTTTTTTCATCTCTTTTTTTTTCCTCTTCTTTTTTCATCTTTTTTCATCTCTTCTTTTTTCATCTCTTCTTTTTTCATCTCTTCTTTTTTCATCTCTTCTTTCATCTCTTTTTTCATCTCTTTTTTTTCATCTCCTCTTTTTTTTCATCTCTTTTTTTTCATCTCTTCTTTTTTTTCATCTCTTCTTTTTTTCATCTCTTCTTTTTTTCATCTCTTCTTTTTTTCATCTCTTCTTTTTTGTCATCTCTCCCCTTTTGTCATCTCTCCCCTTTTTTCCTATTGCCTTCTTTTTACCCCCCCCCCTCTTTTCCCTCTTTCTCCATCTTGTCTCTTTTTTTCCCTTTTTTTTCTTATTTTTTTTCTTTTCTTTTCTCTTTTTTTCTATTTTCTGTCTTCTCATCTTTTATTGAAGAGTAATTTGTATTATTTTTTTCTTATTTCAGGAGGTGCAGATGTGTGGCGCATCACCGCGCAAGAAAGAGGCAAACATGATGCCCAATTCTTCCAATTGAAGCCAATAAATGGCTTCATTACAGGTGTGTATCTTTTTCAAAATAACATGTATGTAAATATTTGACATCGTAATATATATATATATATATTAGCTGGCTCTGTTCACTACTTGAAACATTAATTTAAAATAATAAAAATATAAAATCTTTCTCATTTATTCATGGATAAACATTGACATTTTCGTAATTTCGATACAAATTTATCCTTTAATGTGATTGTAAAGAAAAGAAAAAAAATCAGTTTGCTTTTTTCACCTTCAATTAAGAAATAAATCGCAACTTTAAAGAGATGAACATTTGAACACAAATCATAAATATTTGTCCTGGAAATAAAACAATATTGAAAAGCAGAACTAGTTGTTATGTCAAAATTAAAACCATCATTGAATTAAAAAATAACAACAAATAATAGTTAATTAATAAAATGTCCTTTTTCAAAACCAATATGCAAATTAGTTAACCTTGTGACTGATATTGCATGTACATAATCAGTATACAAAAAAGATGATGTGTCTATTGTGTAAAGTTGAATTAACTTGAAATAGGGCGTCTTGACTTTTCAGTTAGTGTGAAAAGTGGGCCTAACTTTTGTATTTATTAATTTATATATATATATATATATATATATATATATATATATATATATATATGTGTGTGAGGGGGAGAGTGGTGACTTTAATCCAGTGTTTGAATCCTGTGACTGGTGGTACAGTTGTATTTAGCCACATTGAGTCTTGGTTAAGATGAAACATGTATGTGTATATTAAAAATATTTATTATAAAAATTATATATATGTATATATATATATATATATATATATATATAGAAGGATGAAAAGGAATTAGAAAAGCGACGGAGGCAGATCTTTTTTCAATTCAGTTGATCAATGCAAGGTATATTCCGCAAAAAAGCAATTTATTCAATTAATTTTTTCCTTAACCCAGACTTTTCAAAATAGGTTTTACCTTTCCTAAAAGTTTGCTTTTAGTTCTATACTTTATATATATATATATATATATATATATATATATATATATATATCCGCCGACTTGGCATTTACAAAGTTAAATTCCTCCTAACTTCCAAGCTAATTTGTGGTGGCCAACGGGTAACACTCTTGATTACGAATCAGTGGCGATTTGTGGTCGGAGTTCGCGCCCGCCCGCCGTCGCGAATTAACTTCCTGCACTGAAGATTGCGTAAACATGAAACATCGATGTCTGTAGGTAATAAATAATTAATATTTATTTATAAAATATTATTATATATATATATATATATATATATATATATATATATATATATATATGAATAATCTATTATGTAAAGGAAAGTTGTCTGTGTGTCCAGCTAAAAGTAGAACATTACAAAAAGCTGATATATTCTTTTTCGAATTGCCTTTGACAAAATATAGGGACATGTTTTTTTTTTTAATATTCATTCTTTTAGGGGATGAACATAAACAGAATTAGTCGTGTGGGGGGTCAATATTTAGAGTGATTCTTTAATGTTATGTAGTCACCGATTTTATTCCAGTTGCTAGAGAGAGAGAAAGAGGAGGGGTGTAGGGAGATAGAGAAGTTTAAAAAGAAAGATGTGACACTTTTTCACTCTTCTGTTTTGTTGTCCATGCTCCCGGACAACACCGGGTAACCGCACTTAGTTTTAACACTTTACTGCAGTTTCGTGGTTTTATCTGATCATCGGAAGTGAAGCATTATGTGTGTTTTGGTATAAACCAAGATGGCTGACACTGGAAGAGCTGACCTATCTAACCATGTTTATTCATTTATTTTTTTAATTTTGTATTTTTTTTTACATATTTATCAACATTTTTATGTCTGATTTTCCAGGTCACAGGTTGTGTATTTATATAAGTATGTAAAAACAGGCGTTCCCGTCAAATGCAATGTATCTTTCATTAAATAATAATTTTGAATTTCATAAATCTATAAAAATGTCAGAATATACATTTATTTAAATTTTTATTTTGTTTCATTTTTTTTTTTTTTTCTAGGAGAGCAAGCTAAGGGATTCTTTATGCAATCTGGATTACCAACGTCTGTGTTGGGCCAAATTTGGTAAGAAATAAAAATTAAAAAAAAAATTTTTTAAAAATCTTTATTTGAAAAATGTTCTATGTATCTAGCTGTCCTTACCCGGCTTTGCCCTAGAGTTTTTTTTTTTTCACTTGAATTAAACTGTTTTTCTCATTATCCATCACCCTTTGTCTTTTCTCTTGATTAATTTTGGTGCTTCTGCGGTTTCATCATGGCATGTATGAAAAAAAAAAATAGCTAAAGAAATGTATAAACTTTGTTTACATGGTAGTTTAATAGAAGACTGTACACCAAAAATTGCGCAAATTTATCCAGTATTTATTAAATTAAAAATAAAAAACGATTTTTATCGTTAGTCGCCATCTTGTATCTTTCAATCGCTCGATTTTATCTTGGGTCGACAAGGGAGATAACTCAGATTTTATTTGGTTTTCTGCTAAAATGGTAACAAATGTTTTTTAGTTATCTCCCTTGTTACAAAATGTCTAACGATACGTAAGATCGCTTTCTTTCTTTTTCTTATAATTTAATAAATACTGGATGAATTTGCGTAATCATATATGGAAAGAAAAGGGAAACCATCTACCTTTATGGGATGGAATAAAAATTATACAGGAGAACAGTGGAGAGTAAGACGACTCAAAGAAGAAGCACATATGTTAGGCGACAATGACTTACTAAGCAGACCTAGTATGGAATTCAATGCAATATGGGAACCTATAATTATAAATAATAGGTAAGTAGTGATCTATAGTGATAAGTAGTTAGATTTTAAAAAAAAAAAAAAAAGGTTTAAGGCTCCCAAAATTCATGCTATAATTGTCCGCAGTGGATTAGTACTAAGTATAATTCAGTTCTAAGTGACAGTCATCTGAAGGTTGAAGGTTCAATCCTCAGTGCGAGCGATACGAAGTATTGCGAATTACTGAAGACTTCTTCCCAGTCATGGCAGATGAAACGAGACCATGCTACCCACATGGATTTAATAAAGGGTTCCGTTGGAAATTCTGTCCAGATTCCCGAGTTCGACAGAAAGATGTTTGAGTTCGACAAAGTACACCTGAAGAATGGCGGAGGTTACATCGGCCGAAACGTTGTGATAAGTTATCGGCTGCTTGCTGCAACCTGATTGGCTAATAGTTTTGGCAACTCTCGGGCGCTTCCGTAACCTGCCCGAACGTTGACAACGCGAAGCCACGGAAATGCAGGTCGTTCTCTATAACAGTACCGACTGTGCTGCCATCGTCAAAATGATATTTATCATCTTACCTAGACAGCCAGTTAACTCGGAATCACACGGAGACAAAGGAAGCAATGAAAAACAAACGAATTCCATTTAAATAAAAATCCTTTATTCCCTGTAAAACACGTAAAAAATCTGAAAATAAAAAATAAACATAACGTAACTCACTACGACGAAGAAGAAGAAACAAGTATTCATAGATAAACGAAAGGAAAAAAGATGAAGCAAATCAGTACAACAAGATAGATGACTTAATTTAACTATTAGGGGGAGCGAGGCGAAGATGGGGTCGCCATACTAGGGAGGTAGAAATCTCAGGGGACGCCGTCGTAGGAAACCTGAGCGACGCCGGGAATGAGTTGTAACATTGTTACGACGGGGAGACATTGTTAATGAAAACATGGGAGGCATAATAAGGAGGATTAGCTTAGCAAGGAAAGGAGAGAATTAATTTACATACCAAGTTATGTTAGCGGGGTGTCAGAATCTGCGACGCGAAGCGCCTTGTGTTTCATTTACAAACTGCAAGAAAAATGACGACGGTTGAAAAAAGAACAAGTCTCTAGCAAGTCACGCTAACGAGAGTGGGTGATAATTATTATTAGAATAAATAAATCGAAAATGAAGAATTAAAGCAAGATAAAACTAGCTAAAATCCTCATAGGAGAACGCTGAATAAAAAAGGAATGAAGAAAAAGAAAGACGAAAAGAAACATGTCGTAGCGAGCATGAAATGCAAACTCAAGAAAAAACGGTGAAGGGATGAATCTGTCCCTGATGGAAAGAAGGGCCGGGTACGAAACATGACACCGACAATTTTGTATGTTGTATCCAGGTGTGTTTATAACTGAATGGCGATTAA
>OY744540.1:3225069-3370069 GCA_963556195.1 Sepiola atlantica | reverse complement strand
CTCCTCTCTCTCCCCCTCTATCTCTCCCCCTCTATCTCTCCCCCTCTATCTCTTCCTCTCTCTCTCTTTATCTCTCTCTTCCTCTCTCTCTTCCTCTCTCTCTTCCTCTCTCTCTCCTCTCTCTCGTCTCTCTCTCCTCTCTCTCGTCTCTCTCTCCTCTCTCTCCTCTCTTCTCCTCTCTTCTCTCTCTCCTCTCTTCTCTCTCTCCTCTCTTCTCTCTCTCCTCTCTTCTCTCTCTTCCTCTCTCTCTTCTCCTCTCTTTCTTTCTCTCTCTCCTCTCTCTCCTCTCTTCTCTCTCTTATCTGAAATAGAACCTTCTGCGCATTCAAAATAGAATGTTATACTTAATAATCAGAGGGCGGGTAACCAAATGTTAGCGTGAACGCCGGTTGTTCCATCATATTCCATTACAATCTAATTTAATTGCGTAACTCAATTATATAGATAAAAAAAACAAAATAATGTCTTTAATTCTATTTATAATTTTTATTAAGATTATTATCGACGAAAATATTTTAAATACATCTGGAAATAGGAAAAAAAATCATGAGTGTATATTTGCGAATATTAATTTATTAGAAGCTTTAAAACAAATTAATTATGTAAATTTGAAAGATGCGTGATGTCTGGGGAAGTTTTGGAATGGGTATATATAGGAGCTGATAAGTAGATATAAAAAGAGAGCGATCAAAACTAATAATATAGTTTCGGCTTCAGACAGACAGATACATAATCTCCATTATTAATAGATTTACAAGTATTAAACTCTGTAATGTATGGAGTGTTAGCTGAAGAGAAGTGTCCAACACATAAACCCAAAATGAGGTATAACGGCCGCACGAAGAACACTTTCATGAAGCAAATCTCAAGGTTAATGGCTGGGAATAGTTACTTTTGATCGTTCGTTCAGGTCTCAAACTGATAAGTTGTTTTTTTTTTTTAATTATTCAGACTCATCTTTGATGTTATTCTCACATTTTATTTTTTTTAAACTTAGTTCACCCCAAACAAGGCAAGCTGCCACTGTAGATGTAAGATGCTACTGAGAATTAGGGTGAACGTTTAGGGGGTCGTACTAAATTGGGAGCTGTGCAGCGAAATGCTTGTTCACATTAGTTTAAAATTTCTGCATGTCAGTAGTCGGGGAAACAGGAAGCAGGGAGGGAGTTCCAAAGACCGGCAGACAGGAAAGAAGCTATTTGCATAGAAGGCTCTCCGGCATCTGGGGACCTCCACAGTGAATGAATGAGATTTATAGTTGATTATTATCATTTAGGACACATAATATAAACAAATATTGTTTCCATTAGATAGATACAAATCCTTGAAGTTGATGTAATATCAAGTTTAATTAATTGACAAAGATGAATACTCATATGATTAAGATTACCAATTAAATCATTATTTTTAAAAAAATATCACAAATGAATCATTCCTCGGAAGATGGCAAGAGAGCACATTCTGGGTTTTTGTCCTCCCCCCCCCCCCTCCCGACCATTTTTTTTATTTTTAATATTTTAATTTTTCTTACTTTTGCTTCAGATCACTTTTCACTGATAGAGCGACATAAGTTTTTCTTGCTAAACATCATTCTATTTTGAATTATTTGGACTACTGTTCTCCTCTCGGATATTATTCTCACAACTTTCAGCCTAGTTATAACCTCCGATCTTCTTCAGGTGCGTCCTGTCGAACTTCGGAATTTGTATGGAATTTCAAACAGAACCCTTTATTTAATCCACGCGGGTAGCTTGTTCTTGTCCCGTCAGCCATGACCAGAACAAAGTCTTAAGTAATTTGTAATTGTATTCTTAGCCTCGCCCGCACTGAGGATTGAACCTTCAGCCTCTAGAAAACCGTCATTTAGAACTTGTTATGACTTAGCACTTTTATCAATTGCACCACGGGTCTGCAAGGTGAAAACTGTAGTCCAAATAACACAAATTTATCAATCCTCATCTCGGAAATTCCAAAATCTGGTTCTAGTAAAAAATTCCCAGCTGCAATAAAAAAATTCTTTGGAGTATATGTATAATGTATTATTTAAAACTCTTTTTTTAATTATTATTTCAGGACTCTGGCAGATGTCAATAGTGATGGAAAAATGGACAAAAAAGAATTTTCAATGGCTATGCATCTAATCAAGAAAAAATTACAAGGCTATGAATTACCGAAAAGTCTTCCAGCTAGCTTAAAAGCAGACCCTAGCCTTGTTGTTAACACATTCGCCATGCCACCGCAAATGGCCCCAGCCATGACGCAGCAGATGACAATGGGTATGGGGATGCCTGTTGGTATGTATTCGGAACCTGATTTAATTCTTTCCTTGTGTGATGCGTTAATAGATAAATCTATTTCAGGTTATTTGGAGTCTGGGGGAAAATCTAGTCGATGTTAGTAAAATCTTTTTATCTTTGATGTCAGATGTTTTCGTATATTTACCGTAACGACATTTCCATCGAAAATGTTTTTAAACATTTTTATTATGAGTCACTGGAGAAGCATTGATGGAGGTGGATGGTCCTGCGGATGACGAATATCGGTCCTATCTAGATTGTAGCCCTTTAAAATGCATACAACTTTTGCCACTGCCGAAGCACTCGTTGCTATAGCAACCACAGCCTGTTGAGACGGCCAATATGGCGATTTTTTTTTTTTTTTTTTTTTTTTTTTTTTTTTTTTTTAAATTTTTTTAAAAAATTTTTTTTTTAGCACATTTTGGTTTTGATAGGGTTAAGAGAGAAGAATGCATATGTGGATTATCAGGCTGGGTGGTCATATTTGGACTAATATTTCGGCTAGATACTAGTTCTAGTGGTACTTAGCTGAATGCTAAATTGGTTTAAGACAAGCTGTACATAACCTGAACTTAATAGGTCTCTTTTATTTTATGTCATTAAAGTTTTTAGTGTATGTTGGCAGTTCCAGAAAACTAAACGTGTGATGAAAAGGTGTTTAAATTCTTAAATTAAATATTAAGAAGGAGGAAAATATATAATTGGGCATTGTTTTTTTTGTGCCGAACTAGATAATCCTTTCATGACACCTGGTGCGTTAGCCTTGTTCCAGACTTGGTTGCAGGCATACGTGCATGTAATGTAATGTAATATAATGATAAACCAATGACCTTTTAAAGTGTACCTATCTGTTGCATACCTTAGATTTCTCCCTCGCTTGTAGAGGGCAGTCGGGTCTTCTAGTGGATAAATTCTTTCTTTGCCGTGAACCACGCCGTCCGTTGTCTGCAACAAAAGCCATGACGCACTCCGAAGACAAACTCTTCTTTTTTATATTTAATTCATTTTATTACAAGGGTTATTTCAACTGGGAGTCATTCACCACGTCGAGAGAGAGGGGGAGAGCAAATCCTACTTTATCGTAGTTAGTTAACAATGTTTCTTAACCATTCATAGAGAGGGGGAGAAAGAATTTCTCGCGATTGTCTTCCCTTAAGGGAAATATTTCCCTTAGTTTTACATCGTGAATCGCACGTCCTCTCGGTTCGCCTTCCGAATTAGACTGACTAAAACTCGCTTCTCACGAGAACGAGTGACGTCACAGAGCCTCTCGCAGGTGTAGACTGACTCTTGATCTGGGGTCTCGTCACACGGTAACCTTGTCACGTCTGTCAGCTCTGACTGTGAGAACAAGCCCTGTTCTGCACTCGACTGCAACCGCGTTAACTCGCGCAAGTCAAACCCGACTTCCAACAGATACGTCCATTCCCATAGGGCCATTATCCAACATATCGACCATGAACTAATTAGGTAAAAATAAAACATGAATTCATATGAATTTGCATGGGATGACTTTAGACCGGTTCGATTCTTTTGTTGCCATTAGTTTACTAAAGTTCCTTCTAAAATCGGGTACTTAGAGAACAAACCACATTAGAGTGAAATTAGTGCCATGGAATTGATAAGATTCGAACTTGGCATGTCCAGATTGTCGGTCCACGTTAGAATCCATATCACGACTAATTGGATGATAAACTAAATGCAAATGATTTCAGTTTACCAAAGGTCAAGGGTCACATGATACTAAAGAAAACCATGCAAGTACAAAAGCTTTTAAGGCCAGTTAGATCCACTTCACTGACAGAGACGTATAACTTTTTCTCTCTCAACATGGTTCTAGCAAAAAATTCCCAGCTGCAATAAAGAAAATCCTTGGAATATATATATATATTTTTTATAAGAACAACTTATTTGTGGGCTGATATTAACAGTCTACATCTGATGCCGACCCTCTTTTCTTACTAAACTAGTTTTATAATGAACAGGTATATTCAGTGCATCAATAATGATAGTATTTTTAAATGAAGTAAAGTTTTTTTCAACGTCAAAAGGTTCATGGGATCGATTTGTACTTAACCTTGGTTTTATGGTGTTATGCGAAATGGATAGAATGTCTACCCCCCCCCACCCCCCTTCCTGACAGAACACTAGTCTGTCACCGGTTCTATTCCCAACAACGCTGGTACCCATTGATTCATATTGGTGGATTGTTTGTTTACAGCACCTAACATTTTGAAATGCTCACCTGTCTAAGTATTAATCAGGCTCGATGCTGGTCAACTTTGATGATCTGATAAGGGCCAGTGTTTCAATGTGAGTTGGAAACATTTTCCAACTGGATGGTTAAAAAAAAATTAAAATCAATATTCTTTTTTGTCACAAAAATAAAATATGGTTATTACTTGTAAGAAAATTAGAATCAAACATTTTCCTTTTTTATTAATTTAAAAATATAGTTTGTATATTGTATTTTATTTTGTGTGTGTGTGTGTGTGTGTGTGCGTGTGTGTGCATGTGTGTGTGATAACAAGTGTAGCATGGAAATTATATGTAATCCAATTACATGAATTACTGATGTGGAACCAGCATTTTAAAATGAAAAGAAAAAGAAAAGGCCTGTTTTAAAATAAAAAATGTTCAAGCGATCAACATAATACAATATGCTTATATGATATGACAACTTGTGTAGCATTGTATGAGAATATATCTATTGTATGAGAATATATCTATTGTATGAGAATATATCTAGTGTATGAGAATATATCTAGTGTATGAGAATATATCTATTGTATGAGAATATATCTATTGTATGAGAATATATCTATTGTATGAGAATATATCTATTGTATGAGAATATATCGGGTTCAATTATAGGAATTTCTCATATTGTGTTCTACAGTTAAAAGATAATTTTTGGAGAAAAATAAGATATTTTTTTAGAGGAAAAAAGATATTTAGAAAGATTTTTTTTTAAAAGTATGATTTAAAAAAATTTTTTTTTAAATATCTTTAGAAAGAAAAAGAAAATTGCAGGATTTCATTTCAAAATTGAAAACAATTGTTTCATTATGCTTAGAACAAAAGGAAAAACATGACTTATTTAGGAGTAGAAAAAAGGAAAAAGATATGTTTAGGGAGGAAAGGAAGGCGATATATAGAGGGGTGGATGTGTTTAGAGAGAGGGAATAAAGGAAAAAGGAGACATGCTTATTGGAGGAAATCAAAAGGAGACGTATTTATTGGGGAAGAAAAGAAAAGCTTGTTTATTGGGGAAAGGTAAAAAAGACAACGCGTTTAGTGGGGGAAGGAAGAGAAGACGTGTTTAGTGGGGGAAGGGATAGAAGACATGTTTATGATTGGGGGAAAAAGAACTTATGGGTGAAAAAGACATGTTGAGGAAGGGGGAGAAAATGTTTTTAGCAAAAGCTCCTGTTTAAATGCTGAATTTCTATTTTTGCCGGCTTTTTTCTCTCATTTTTGATCTCAAGTGAAATTTGCCCGTTTCGCAATTTCTCTTCAGGTCTGGGTGGCACACCCATGTCTACCATGATGATGACTCCTTTGTCAATGAACCCAGTTACCATGACCACCCCTGTTTTGGCTAACGGGGTTATGAGTGAGTTGTCTTTCAGCTAAATGTCGCTCAACACTGCTACCTGGGTAGTTTGGAAGAAGGGATTTTCCACAAGGGAACAAAAAAAATATTTCTTCGGAAAAGTTTCTGAAAAGCCCTGCCAGTCTGCTGCACTTTTCTGCAAAATACAAGTACCTGCACCAAATAGTGTTCCTGATTATTTATTTATTATATATATATATATATATATATATATATATATAAATTACACACTCACACATACATACAGACGTGACTGAAGTAAATAGACAGTTTTACAGGAGCCATACTATAGGTCACTCTGAAGGTAGACTTAATGAGCGTCAAATCGCCACACACCTCAATATTCCACTTTCCACTGTTAACTGAAGAAAAATAATCAATATCATCCTGACTAGGTCGATCAGGACCTTCTGACAAGTCTTCATTATTTATGAAAATAAGGGTGTCTATTTACTTCAATCATGTTTGTATGTAATATATATATATATATATATATATGTATGTATATATATACAAGCATAATACAAATAAAATTTAATTCATGAGTAAATCCTTTTAGTCTGAGCTTTGAATATTTACTGATGCTTCTTTAAAACCTCCTTATGTAGTTAAATACTCCAATCATGATAAACTTTTAGAATCTTTATGCATTTATACAACAAACAAGTAGTTTACTTACTGCATAATAAGTTATTGGTGACAGACTTGTGTCCTGTCTCATCTACTACCACATAAAACTGCGGTAACTATTTTGACATTAAGTTGCTCCGTGAACCTATTTTTTCCACTTTTTACTGATTTCTCCAGCTTGAGAAACAAATGAGAAAGTTAAAAAATAAGCGGGAAAGCTAATTTTTCATTTTCTCATTATAAATATTATAAATTGTTAAAAAAAAAATTATAAATTGTTAAAAAAAAAAATTATAAATTGTTAAAAAAAAATTATAAATTGTTACAAAAAAAAAATTATAAATTGTTAAAAAAAAATTCTTATTTGCTTTTATGATTACTTTAAGTATTTCCCAGAATTAGAGAAACCCTGGAAAAGCGACAGAATACAGGTGAATGGGGGACCTAAACATCCAAATAGGGATTGCCTATAGAAGCTTTTGATCGTCCTATTCCTGTTCTTGAGCAGTTGAGCGTCCTCCCCTGCACCCACACTGCTTCTGAGCAAGGAGGGAGGACTTCAGAAGGAGGGGGAAATCCTATGTCAACAGGGGGGAGGTGTCATTCTCTAGCCTTTTGGTCCATAACCATAGTTTGGTTTCTTTCCGAGATTTTGTTAGACGCTGGACATGGCTGAAGAAGCTTCTCTTTTACTTCAAGCGTTCGGCCGGTTTTTCACGTCCGTGAAGGAGATGGCGTTAATTACTCGTAGTCTTTGTGATCTCTGCTCGGTTGGCAACTTCCTGTCTCATATCTGAAGGGGCAATGCCAGCGAGGACATATAGGTTGTTCATGTTCTCATCTTGGATGTTATTCTCACAACATTTCGGCTGATGTTTCTGCAAAAGTCAAATGAAATGAATTAAAGAAAAAAAAAACTACTTGTTTGCTTATGTGTCGGCCTATGTAACCACCAACCTTTTTCAGGTGCGTCTTGTCGACCTCTGTAATCTGGACGGAATTTCAAACAGAACCCTTTCTTTAATCCACGAGGGTAGCCTGCTCTCATTTTGTCAGCCATGACTGGGTAGAAATCTTAAGTATTGATTTACTCCTCTCCAGGCCAGTTTTTATCTTACTCCCACAAGTAAGATGTGACCCAAGGTCGGGTCGGGAAAGTGGGGTTTAAAAATTGCCTGCCGTCAGCATTCCCCGGTAGGGGCGCCTCAGATAGTAAGCAATAAACTTACTCCTCCCCAAAGAGGGGAGGCGAAGCCTGGGAGGGTGGATCTCCTAGAGCTGTACAGGACAGACCCATAGACCGGCGTAAATCAAGCCCCGAAGGCCAAGACAACACCAGTATGGGGTGCAGTATCCATCGGAACAGATACTACACTTTGATCTTAGCCAAAAGATCTTAAGTAATTAATTCATAATTGTATTTTTAATATCGCCTGTACTGAGGCTCGAAACTTCAACTTCCAGAAGACTGTCACATAGAACTGAGTTACTAAGCACTTTTATCCGTTCTGCCACAGATCCTTGTGGACAATTCTAGTATCAATTACGAATTACGTATGGCTTCTACCAGGTCCTCACTGACAAGACAAGAGCCAGCTATCCCTATGGATTAAATAAAGGGGTCTGTTTGAAATTTCATACAGATTCCATAGTTCGATAAAACTTACCTGAAGAAGGTTGGCGGTTACATCAGCCGAAATGTTGTGAGAATTAGTCTGAATATTCCAAATAATCCATCCACATCTCAAAAATTCCGAAACTACTTGTTTGTTATTAAAATGCACCAGTATTCAAAGAGTTTATGGCTATTGGAGTTCTCGTGTCAAAAATCGGATAAAAAAAACAACAACTTTATTTCAATAGGGGGGTTATTGTAAAGAATCACTTCTTTGTCCGTCCATAGTTTTGAAATAGATGAAGCAAGTTTAATGGCCTGTTATTTTGTGCATTCCTGCTAATCATTAGATGTCTTATTTCAGTAGGCACACTATAAAAAAAAATATTGGGGCTATAAAATTATTAAGGTACAAAAATTATTGGTACTATAAAAAAAAATATTGGGGCTATAAAATTATTAAGGTATAAAAATGATTGGTACTATAAAAAAAAATATTGGGACTATAAAATTATTATGGTATAAAAATGATTGGTACTATAAAAAAAATATTGGGACTATAAAATTATTATGGTATAAAAATGATTGGTACTATAAAAAAAATATTGGGGCTATAAAATTATTATGGTATAAAAATGATTGGTACTATAAAAAAAATATTGGGGCTATAAAATTATTAAAGTATAAAAATGATTGGTACTATAAAAAAAATGATTGGTATCTGACGATTATAGTATCTTTGTTGGCTGTTTTTATTGGTATTATGAAATGCTTTTTCATTTTTATATATAGCTCCACGTTTTTATTAGGAAAAGAAAGACAATGAGAAATTAAAGTAAACAAAGAAAGAGTTGTAGCTTATTGTAATAGTGTAAATAATTAAAAACAAACTATATTTATGTTTAGCATGTATTTTGTGAATTTTGGAGAAACGAACATTGATTAACTCAGCTTTAGTGATATATATATATATATATATATATATATATATATATATGAATATGAATATATGTATATATGTGTATATATATGTGTATGTATGTATATATATCTAGGCAGCATGAGGTTAATCAGGTCTACACAGGGTCTAGACCTGATTAACCTCATTCCCCCTGAAGATGGACCCAGATGGGTCCGAAAGTACTTGGAAGACAGATGCAAATTATGGCAAATTCATCGGCCAATTCCCCTCCGAAACTAAGATTCTAATTCGGACTATTGAAAGGATCTACCAAAGGATATCTAGACACGAGTTGTCTCTTATATTCAACAATATATATATATAAGTCAGGTTCATATTATATTCCAATAACCATGTTTTTATTTTATTATTCTTATTTTTTCACATTTCCAAAAAACATAACATTTCTGTGAAATATATTTTTTACAGTCTGTTTCATTTGTCTTGAGCCAAACAACATTTATATATATATATATATATATATTCTTTGAATGAATTGGAATAAATACATTGAAGACATTGCCTGGGCTGCTGCAAAGAAGGTGGGCTCCCTCTCTACCGTGCTAGTAAATTTCTCACACCTGACATTATACTGTATCTCTACAAAGCCACCATCCGCTCATGCATGGAGTATTGTTGCCACATCTGGGCAGGGGCATCATCCACTAGTCTCTCCCTCTTAGACAAGGTCCAAAAGAGTCGCCAACCTAATAGGTCCCTCACCATCCATCAAGCTCCAGCCCCTGTCCCATCATGTATCACTCTCGTTTGGATACGTTATTTGCTTGATAGTGTTATGTATGTTTGTTTAAAATTAGTGTTAGGGAGAGAAAGGTGAGACTATAAAGTTTAATACGGTTCGAAAAAAAGGGGTTGAAATGTAACAGTTGAGATTTAAAATTGGAAAAAATATTAAAAAATTAAAAAATGTCTCTCTCTCTCTCTCTCTTATATATATATATATATATATAGATAGAACAGTTTTTTATTATATTCCAATAACCATGGTTTGTTTTATTACTTTTATTTTTATTTTTTTCACATTTCCAAAAATTCTAATAAAAATAAAAGTAATAAAACAAACCATGGTTATTGGAATATAATAAAAAAAAAACTGTTCTATATATTTTGCTCTGTTATTAATAACTGACAAACATTGAGCTGAATCTTCAAAGGAGACTACAAAGTAAAAGGATCTGATGATATATGATAGTACATATATTGTCTTTAATAATTATATATATATATATATATATATATAATATATTGTGTGTATTTAGGCAGAATATTTTCAAACAAACAAACGTTATTGTACAACACGGAAGGTTCCTGCTTAATTAGTCTTTTAAACATTTTTTTGGATGATCCATCACATATTTCTGTCGAATTGTCATATGTAGACACCGTAGGTATTTTTTAATTCCATTTTTTGTGAGTACTTTCGATTGTTCACCCAATCGTCTTCAGACAGAGTATTGGTCTGACTTGTTCATGTCTGCTGAGTTCGAACGGTGTGGCAATTTATGGCTTTTTTAAAAGCACGTATGGGTGATGAGATGCCGTATGTGGGATGTGATCTAGTTAAGCAGGAACATTCAGTGATGTACAATAACGTTTGTCTGAATATATAATATATATGTGTTGAACGGACTGTAAAAAATACATCTCACAGAAATGTTATGTTTTTTTTGGAAATGTGAAAAAATAAAAAAAAATGAAATAAAAACATGGTTATTGGAATATAAAATGAACCTGACTTTATATATAATATATATATATATATATATATATATATATGATTTATTGAATTTGAAATATGTACATAATTTTTTGCACGATCATGCATAACACCGCAGCTCGCACAAGGGTCTGGGGACTCAACTGGAAGTGATTTTGAATCCTGATTTTGGATGTAACCTACAGAAGAGTCCAAAGGAGAGTGAAACTTCTTCCGGTCTGTGTGGGCTGCGGTGTTGTCTGATTGCGAAGAAAAAAAATATAAACAAATTCAATGAAACAAAATGGACAACTTTTGTCTATTGATTCTTTTAGTTAACGTTTCTTTTCTTCTGATGTTTTTACTCTCAGGATTAAAAACAAAAATTGTTGACATTGTGAAAACTTTCAATTTCTTATGTAAACAAAAGTAAAAAAAGCAATTCTTTGTTTAGATTCTTTTCTAAAATATATACTAACGTAAATGTTACTATTGATTCAGTATAAATATATAACAGCTGTTGGAAATGGTTTTCACATCTTTTTATTAATTTTTTTGAATGCTGTTATATATATATATATATATATATTTATAAGGTTAGTGAGAGGAACAGCCATCTTCGGGGAGACATATAAACAGAGGCTTAAGAGAGTTCCGATAAAGAAGCCTCTAGAGGTTCCCTTTGTTAGGATTTGAAACCGATGGTACCAATGTTGTTCTGATCTTCTGTAATACAAACATTAATAAATATATATATATATAACTGAAAATATGCTGCCTAAATACACACAATATATATATATATATATATATATATATATATATATTTAATAATGGTAATAATCCAGGTAAAAAATATCCACAAGGTGGTAATCCAGAGAATTTTAACCGGGTTTATAAAAAGTGCTCAATATCAAAATAGAGCTTTATATATGATAATTTTATTTACACAGACATGTACAGTGTCGCAGATTTTGTACATGTCTGTGTAAATAAAATTATCATATATATATATATATATATATATATATATATATATATGTCAGACTTAGAAATATTTACATCTATATAATAATACACTAAGGCTTTCATGTTTGTATGTACCTTTTCATCTATTCGCACACATTTAAAAGAAAATTAGATTGTCCAATCAGCAAAGATTGTGATTGGTGATTCTAGAAAATATCTCAAATTTAAGGTTAAGCTTAAGTGGTCTTAAGAAGAAATTGAAATTTGGGGAATCTTGCTTCATTGGCGTCTAAGGACTATAAATCAAATTTAATGCAAATCTGAAATATTTTAATTTCAAATTGGAGGTTATACCTATATTTTTCCCCCCTTAAAAACCCATTAAAATACCCAAAAGAAACTGAGATTTGGGAATATGTATTAATTAATGTCTAATACCTATTGTTAAAATTTCACAGAATTCGAAGGTATCTGAATTTTCACGAAGTGCTTCCACCCCATTTTTACTCTTTGGCATAAAACTAAATCAAACTAAATATAGCCCACATTACGACCTCTTACGCCTAGCAGCTATGTTCCAAAATTCATGATGATTGATTTATTATTTTGGGAATCAATCATGTTCATACAAATATATAAACATCTACACATACCTAACTTTATATAAATAGAGATTATTATTATTATTATGATTATAAAAATTTTTTTTACAATATTTAAAAGTTCTTTATTGGCTAACGTTACAAACATTTCAGTCTTCAGGTTATAACATGATGGGTGATATGAATCAATTTATAAGTAAGTTGGAGAAAAAAATACTGGGTGGGGGTGATTCAATCAATAAAAATCAATATTTACTAAGTAAAGCTAAGTTAGCGCCCATGTCACTATAAAACGGGTTAGTGTTCACGGTACTATAAACATTATTAAATAAAGACACCTCAGACCCATTTGAAAGTTAAATAATATGGTATAAATTCTACGGTTCCATCTAGTCGCACCTATTTTGTCCATAATTATTGCCAAGCATTTTTCAAAGTAGTAATTTCTCCTGCTTTAAAGCTAGCAGACTTTGGGTTGCTTGCCTGGCTTTTTTCTTTTAGTTAGCAGTTTTTTTCTTTCTTAGAAATTTTGCAAAGTGAGTATTAAGTTGCCAAACGTGAGCTTTTCTTGCTATTTGTACAGAATAGGACCCGCAATTGTTTGGAAACTTTTGTAAACCCAGTATTTGTTTATTGATTTTATTTTATTTTTAAAAGAAGTAAAAATGGCAAGTGAAAAGAAAAATCACAATTTTTGGGAAATCATCCGTGAACACAGCACCAATTTCCGTACACAACTGTAAATGATATTCATCGGAAGAACCGATCCGTCTCTCTGGTATCGCCAGTTACATACATCACTCCTATGTTCTTGTGCATAAAAAGACTCCTAACCCCAGAAGTCTAAACATCAAAGGGTCAGAAACAGTCGGTGAAAATTTCAGGATCAATAATGTATAGAAAATACCAATCATAAAAATGAAATCTGAAAAATCGTAAAATGATTTAAAAAATAAAACTTTTTCATTATTTGCTTTTTTAAATGTGGTTATGGGTAGATACTAGACCACCTGTGACCTGTTGGATCAGTATTTTATATATATATATATAACCAAGGATCGGGGGGGGGGGGTATTGGCACCAGAGATTAGCAGACACAAACTGGATCCAAAAAACACAATGTGCATCGCCCATCGCTACTGAAAGGTCATGTTTGATTTTCTCTCTGCTCGCGTTTGTATTAAATGCTATTATTGTTAGTATGAATGCACATTTTGAGGCAGACATTTTTTTGAAAGGGGGGTGTAAATATTATTGTTAGTATGAATGCACATTTTGAGGCAGACATTTTTTTGAAAGGGGGGTGTAAATATTATTGTTAGTATGAATGCACATTTTGAGGCAGACATTTTTTTGAAAGGGGGGTGTAAATATTATTGTTAGTATGAATGCACATTTTGAGGCAGACATTTTTTTGAAAGGGGGGTGTAAATATTATTGTTAGTATGAATGCACATTTTGAGGCAGACATTTTTTTGAAAGGGGGGTGTAAATATTATTGTTAGTATGAATGCACATTTTGAGGCAGACATTTTTTTGAAAGGGGGGTGTAAATATTATTGTTAGTATGAATGCACATTTTGGGGCAGACATTTTTTTGAAAGGGGGTGTAAATATTATTGTGAGTATGAATGCACATTTTGGGGCAGACATTTTTTTGAAAGGGGGGTGTAAATATTATTGTTAGTATGAATGCACATTTTGAGGCAGACATTTTTTTGAAAGGGGGGTGTAAATATTTTTCTGATACATGATGAAAGGGTTCACGGGCTAAAAAAGGTTGAGAACCATTGATTTAAAATATTCATGATGAAATGTACTCCATAACAAGCACGATAACATTCTCAGAGTTTTAGAAGTATATAAATTAGTTATTTTTACTTCCCATGTTAAAGAAAGTAGATGTCTGAAAGTATATAGACTGGAAATTTGTCATACCATCGCTGCTGCGAAAAGATCTGTTCCAAATTTCTGTCTTCACATAAATTCCATTATTGTCCGTATTTTAGCGATTTATTATTGTTACGTTGCGTAAGTCTTTGCATACAGTTTACAAAAGTGACCGAACCATTCTACGTCCTATTCTGTACAAGTAGCCTTTTCTTCTTTTCCATCAGCACAATTCCTCCTCACACAACCATTTTTTTTTTGTTTCTCTCAATTATTTATGCGTGTGAGTTGTTGATATATATGTTGCTTTTTTTTTTTATTATTGAATCCAACAATTTTAGATGGTAAGTTTTTTGCAGTTTAATAAAAAAAAATTTTTTTTTAAATGTTGATCAATTAATTTCAGATGTTTTACTTTGTCTTTTTAAATGCTACATAAATAAATATTTTTATTTTATTTTATTTTATTTTTTTTGGTACATGAATTTTTTCAACATGCTAACATGTGTAATTTTCTTTTATTACTGTATCTATCGCTGTGTTTCTAAACTAATAAAAAAAAATGTACGATAATCAAAATTATGTGTATTATTTGGTCTATTCTTATCTTGGTTGTTATTTTTTAAATTTTTTTTTTTTTAAATTTTATTTTTATTTTATTTTTATTTTTATTTTATTTTTTTATTTTTTATTATTTTTTTATTTATTTTTTATTTATTTTTATTTATTTATTTTTTTTTTTTACAATGTTTCGGCCGATGTAACCTCTGATCTTCTCCAGGTGCATTTTTTTCAAAACTTGGGCATCTTTCTATTAAACTTGGGAACCCACGTGGAACCTCAAACCGAGATGAAAATGAATTATAATGGAGTGTGTAAAAATATCTCCTGTACCATCTGTAAAAAGCCGAATATTCAGTGTTCCAGCCAATCCTGGGAACATATAACAGAAAGAACTGTTGGAAATAATTTATACACCATCCACTATGACTATGCAATTCCTACAGCTAAATACCTAGAAAATGGAGCGATTAAACATGACATAGTTATATGGGACAAGAGGGAGAAAGTAGCAACTGTAATCAAAGTCATTGTCTCTAATGATGCTGATTTAAACCGAGCTGAGCGGAAGAAGATAACGAAATACCAAAATCTTATGTATGACATGAAAAGAAACTAGAAGACTCCATTATTCCAGTAATTATAGAAGCAACCGTGCTCATGAAAAATTTTTTTTAATTATTTGGCGAATATACCCGGTGAACCAAGCACAAGAGAAATAAAAACAATTGCGCTTAAAGGGATGGTTAGAATCTTAAAAAGATCTCTCGGTTGGAGTCTCTGAAATAGCAGGTAAATGTCTGGCATCCAGTAGGATGTCCTATCCCAGCCAGAAACAAAAACATAAGAAAATTGAAAAAAAAAAATAGATAAAAACAGTAGTCCGAATAATACAAATTATCATTCCTCATCTAAAAAATTCCAGAACATAATTAAAATTATATTTGAAATAAAAATTTACTTTTTAGTTATAAATTGGGAAAATCTGACTCAATTGTTATAAAACTGTAACTAATTGTTGTTAAGTTAATATTGTTTTAATTTCTACTTATACTTAAATGAAGATTTTGAATTATTTTCTAATCAACAATTTAAATGCTTTCAAATTCCTTTCAAATGTCGAAGTGTCACAAAGTAATTCCTTCTTTGTTTCTTCAATGATTAACAAAAAAATTATAATTGCTGACTTATTTACGAAGAAATTGAAATGAATTCTGATAGATTTTATTTAAAAAAATAGCATTTTAATAATTTTGTTTTATTTTACACTAATAAATAAAATTAAAAAAAAAAAATTCAACATACGATTATCAAAGTTTCGTAGTTGCGATAAATACACACGTGAAGTTGTCTCATTGTTTATTAATATAGAGACACCGCCTTTCTTTTTTTTTTTTAATGAAATTTATTCGTTTATTGGCCTTTGGTCACCATATTGAATTTTTCTATAACCGCTGTACAGATAAACTAAAATGGATCCAAATTTTGTTTCTTATTCCAATTAGGTGCTGCGCCCGCTCCCATTATGTCGCCACCTGTTGATAGCCAGGTGAGGTCGGGGTCATTCTCAATGAATCAAAGGTAAGATTACTTTAATCGATAATACACCATGTCCTTAGATTATTAAAACATTTTTTGAAAAAAACTTACTGTTCAGTTCTTCAGGGAGGGTTCATTTTGCTGTATAAGTTTTATGTAAAATGATCCCACTTGCTTGAAATTTGAAATGTTGTTTGTAAACAGGATATTTTGGTTAAATAAATTCAATATGGCCACCATTTTACGTTAAGTGTACATAACTGAATCCAACTGCTAAAAAATTAACAAGTAATTTTTTTCTAACATTTTAAAAATAATCTGAAATTCTCTACTTAATTGATAGTATTTGGAAGAATAAAAAATAGAATTCAGTAAAAATTAATAAATATTTTGACAGAATTTTCATGTAAAAATCATTAATCAAATATTAAATGTCTGATTCTATTGATCTGACATTGTTTTTGGGTTTTTTTCTGTTGATATATAGAAAAGAAATGTCTTTTCTTATTTTTCTTTTTCTAGCCCAGCCCCTTCTCCTTGGGTTATTCCTCTTCAAAATAAACAGAAATATATTCAAATGTTCGCTACGCAAGACCGAAATAAGCAAGGATTTATTGCAGGTAAGATTGATTTTTTTTTTTAAATTATTTAAAAAAAAATTAAATACAGGGTGCAGATGATATTTGTTTGCAAGATTACTGTCTAAGAAAAAATAAGTCTCTTTTTTTAAGAGTTATTCATTAAAATTGGGTCAATTTGTTTTCATGGCCTGCCAATTTCATTTGATGAACTTCCCTTTAGCTTTGAGGACAGCCTCGAGGCGGTCTCAGAAATGACCACAGTCTATGATCACTTAGGCATCCAACAACTCTGTTGATCCTGGCCTTTAGTTCATCCATCATGTTGCAACCGGATCTGTTGGTGTTTAACTCCACCGTGCCACATACAAAGAAGTCAAATGGGTTGCGATCAGACGAGCTGGGGGGCCAGATGTCGGGTGAAGTGTGGTCGACAAAGTTTTCTGACAGCCAGGCCCGAGTCTTCTGGCTGGTATGGGTAGGATGCTGAGTCTAACTACCACACGTATGGCCTATCTGCAGCTACCTGGGCAATCTAGGGTTTCATTACCTCTCTCAGAACGTGGATGTAGTCTTCAGTGTTCAGCCTGAAGTCCTCGGAAGAATTCAGGTGGCAACAATAAACTCCGGTGTTCTGACAGCATTTTCCTCTTTGATGTCTTCTCGCAGTCGAATGCCAAATCTTTCAATTTTTTTCTGACTTTTTCTATCATCTTCCTGCTGATGCTGAAATCCCTTTATTTGTCTTTCTGGTGCAGATTCCAAGGAGAACGCCGTGTCTCTTCCACAGATATAGAGGTTCTCAATTATTCTATTATTTTATTGTAAAAGAAACGGAAATATAGTTACTGTTTTCATGAAGACGATACTGACAATGGAAGTAAAAAAAAAAAATAATGCGCATAAAATTAGCAGTTAAAAAAATTGCGAACAAATAGCATCCATAACTTTTAATTTTCTTTAAAAAAATTTTCACGACTGAAATCCATGGTAAATGGAGGATGGAAAATGGAAAAGGAACAATCTTCCATAAGAACTCAATTAGGAAGGAGATTTTTTTTTTTTTTTACGAACGGGTCATCGGTTTTCAAGGCCCACAGGCCACTCGAGGATAAGTGTTATTGAGTTTGGCAGGCAGATAGTGAAACACTGAGGGGATTAGTAACGCAGGTTGTAACTGGTCAGAAAGTGACTATTTAAGAGACTGGCTCAACAAGAATTTGTTTACATTGGACTTGTAAATGGCTATGTTATAGTCAGCTAGGAAGCAGCCCCGTGGTATTGTGTTCCACAGACGGGCACTTCAAGGAAAGATGATGTAGATCAATGTTTCTTAACCTTATTCACGATAGTAACGATACTCGAGCAGTCGGGGGGGGGGGGGAAGAAGATTAGAGAATGTGACTTGTATTCGCTGCCAGTTCGCATAGTAATCAAGCGTTAGCAAATGTACCCTGGAATTACTGACAACTGGAACGTCTGCGTTGGACCGACGATCCTGAAGAATTTCCTAGGATACACATTTATTTCCCGATACACGAGGTCAGTTTTTAATGTGGGGGGAAAAATCCAGCTCCCCAAAAAAGGGCACTCTGGATTGGGACAAAACTTAAAATTGCGTCAGTCTAAAAGGATTTCTCGTGCACTGACCGACTATTGAAGAGATGAAATGTAGTATCAGAACAGATACTATACTTTGCTCCTAGCCAAAAGGACAAAGGTCAACTTGAGTTCAACGAACAGGTGCAAAGACAGATAAGCTCATCTCCGTGATTGAAATACCTTTATTAGAGGGGAAACTCGTTAAGGAATTAATATTTTAGCTTTATTATGAACAAGCTGTACCTCCCCGGTGTTACCCGGGAGTCTTTTTACTTTTATTTTTGTTTTGCTTTCTTTTTTTTCTAAAACTATGCCATGAAATTGTTCATAAAATTCACAATCCTTTCTGTAATCCAATCATATTTGGTGCAAATAAACTTCAGTCTACGCCTGACTTGTCCACCAAGTTTCAGTCATCAATGTTGAACAATCTTTTGTTTTATCTCTGTTCAATGATATGAGGGACACTTTGATGATCGTGTCATCAGTAAGGGGTGAATGGGCTTCACACTCACTTGACCCTAACCTCCATACCCTAGATTTTTATTGGTGCTACCAGATCAGGCTGTCTGAAGATACCGACTTCCTAACTTAAAATGCACCAAACATTGATGTTATTGTTTTCTTCCTTTCCCTTTGCAAAACTCAATCATGTTCTGCAAAGCTAAAAACAAAAACATTTTCCTCTACAAAATAACCAAAGAAAACACCATGAATAAATATTTGATAATATAAAGAATTTGAAGCATAAAAACTTACCAAAATGACCTGATTCAGCGTTAAATAAGCCAAAAAGGGTTGATATGCCGTAAAACAACTAAACTAAACCCCCAGATTTTTATCTGTCGAGTTCTCAAAAAATAATGTCAATCAAAACAATCAACAGACTATTCTTATTGAGTTTCAATCTCTGATTTCTCTTCGTAAAACATTCACAGCAAGAACTCATCTTCTTACCACAACTGCAAAGAACTTTCTTTTCTTCCACGAAGAGAGTTTCTTTCCAAGAACTTTCTTTTCTTCCACGAACTTTCTTTTCTTCCACGAAGAGAGTTTCTTTCCAAGAACTTTCTTTTCTTCCACGAACTTTCTTTTCTTCCACGAAGAGAGTTTCTTTCCAAGAACTTTCTTTTCTTCCACGAACTTTCTTTTCTTCCACGAAGAGAGTTTCTTTTCAAGAACTTTCTTTCTTTCCAAGAACTTTCTTTTCTTCCACGAACTTTCTTTTCTTCCACGAAGAGAGTTTCTTTCCAAGAACTTTCTTTTCTTCCAAGAACTTTCTTTTCTTCCACGAAGAGAGTTTCTTTCCAAGAACTTCACACCTGTTGAACACGTCGCCACAAGATTGCTTCCCTGAGGGATACAAAATGGTCATCTTCAAATCCAATGTCAATAAACACATGGTATAAACCATCCTCATAAGTTATCAAATTTCATGAATTCCATTCATTATTTTATATATTTATTTTCAATCGTCTCATAACATGTCTTCATTCAACTGTTAATTAATCTCATTAACCTTTATCCTCGAGTCGCTTTTAGCCTTGATAAGTAATTATTTGTAAATAAAAAAAAATGTTAATATTGTACTCTTTTGTTATCATTTTAAAATTGCGTATCTATAACAACTTATTTCTAATTCTGTTTATTTTTTTTATTATTTTGAAGGAGTTGATGCCCGCCCATTACTCCTCAATTCTGGTTTACCCCAACCAGTCCTTGCGCAAGTTTGGTAAGTTAAGGAAAATATATTTCACATGTTTTTTTTGTTTTTTTTAACATAGTTCACCCCAAACAAGGCAGGCTGCCACTGTAGACATAAGGGGCTACTGAGAAAAAAGAAAAGGGGAGAAGGTGGGGGGGGAGGGGTAGGGGCAACCTAAATTGGGATCTGCGCAGCGAGATGTCTGTTTACATTAGTTTTAAACTTCTGCATGTCTGTTCTGTCGGGGAAACAGGGGGAAGGGAGAGAGTTCCGGAGGCCAGCAGTACGATGAAAGTAGCTATTTGAGTAGAAAGCTCTCCGGCATCTGGGGACCTCCACAGTGAATGAATGAGATTTAGTTGATTGTCGAGTTAGTCTAGTGAACTTACGTCGAGGGGGCACCAGAGTAGCCAATTCATCGGAGCATAATCCATTGAAGTATTTGTAAAACAAGCACAAGGATGCTACATTGCGGCGATGGGACAGGGACTGGAGCTTGGTTGACAGTGAAGGACTAATTATGATGGCGACTCTTTTTTTGGACCTTGTCAAGGGGGGAGAGACTAGTAGATGATGCACCAGCCCAGATGTGGCAACAATACTCCATGCATGGGCGGATGGTGGCTTTGTAGAGATACAGGATAATGTCAGGTGTGAGGAGTTTACTAGCACGGTAGAGAGAGCCAACCTTCTTTGCGGCAACCTTGGCAATGTCTTCAATGTATTTGTTCCAATTCATGTTACCTGTGAAGGTTAGGCCGAGGAGTTTGAATGATGAACTCTCAGGTAGGGTGTTATTTGCCATGACAATCGGTGGTTGGAACGGTTCCTTGTAGTTATTGAAGGTTTATAGCCAAGATCATCATTCAGTATAATAATAATGATGTAGCATAGCCCCTACTAATAAGAGGTCTGTAGTGGAGCGCAATCCTTATAAGGATGATGGTAAAATATGAAAGCTAATGGTTTGTTGTCTCACTACTCCTATTATTTGGTCGATGCCACAAGATTGATTCAACAAATAAACTGGTTTATGATGATGATGATGATGATGATGATGCCTGTATTGTTGTTGTCACCATTTTCTCACAAGGCTGTAACCTATCCGTAAGTGAAAATAACAAAAAAAAAAAAAAAGGGTTTCAAAGGCAATCCAACTTTCATCCACTCTGCACTTCGCTCTGCTCATCAAGTAACTCTTCAATCCAAAAAGTACAGATTTTTAGACTAATAACACCACCACCACCTATGCAAATTGACTGCCAGCCAGAGCCATCTAGCTTTAACCAAGAGTGATTTGAAAAAAAAAAAAAAGACCCTAATGATGATGATGATGATTCATTAGATTATAACCAGTTGTATTAAATGCATCTACAATGGATTAATGCCATTATTTTATATATTAAGAAGATAATGTTTGTTTGTTACAGGAATTTGTCAGATGTCGATAGTGATGGAAAGCTTTCCTGTGATGAATTTTGTATTGCCTTGCATCTTATTGAAGTAGCCCGCACTGGACAACCATTGCCTGGCAAACTCCCACCAAGTTTACACCCTGGCAACATTGGCAGAGGCAGTCGGTCAAGCAGTCTTTCAGGGCCCAGTGGATCTCAGCCTGGAACTCCTGGTTTGTATGCCCTTTTATTCTTTGTCTTTCTGTTTCATCGTAATCATAGATTTTAATGAATATTAAGTTAAAGCATCTAATCACAACATTTATTATAATAATAATAATAATAATAATAATAATGGTAATAATAATAATAATAATGGTAATAATAATAATAATAATAATGGTAATAATAATAATAATAATAATAATGGTAATAATAATAATAATAATAATAATGGTAATAATAATAATAATAATAATAATGGTAATAATAATAATAATGGTAATAATAATGGTAATAATAATAATAATGGTAATAATAATAATAATAATAATAAAATCATTGCCTACAGTGCTCTGGAGGTGCACTACAACTCATCAAAAGTGCATTTATAGTACATAGGATAGTCTGACGATACCGGTTTCCTGACAAAAAATGCACCAAACATTGATGTTATTGTTTTTTTCCTTTCCCTTTGCAAAACTCAATCATGTTCTGCAAAGCCCAAAACAAAAACAACATTTTTCTTCTACAAAACAACAAAACGAAACACCATGAATAAATATTTGAAGATATAAAGAACTTGAAGCATAAAAACTTTATACTAAAATAATCGGATTCGGCATTAAATAATCCAAAAAGGGTTGATATGACATAAAACAAAACAACCAAATGAAACACCATGAATAAATATTTGAAGATATAAAAAACTTGAAGCATACAAACTTTTACCAAAATGACCGTACTCAGCATTAAATAACGTAAAAAGGGTTGATATGCCATAAAACAAAATAAACAACCAAACATAGTATAATATATAATTGTCCGGGAAATAAACAGTGTATGAGTCATGATATACATATGTGCATGTGTATGGGGGGGGGGGGGGGGGGGCATTAGGTTTAGCGAATGTTCGGGAAGCATGAGGGTTTTAAAGGATGCAGTGGCTCAGCAGCCAGCGACTGATGCACACAGTTTGTTCCATGCTTCAGCAATTCGGAGCATGAAAAAATGTTTCTGAAGGTCATTGGAGCTGCGCTGTTTTTTGACTTTGTAGACATGTTGAATGGAAAATCCTAAGATGAACTAGGACATGCAGATATTTAGATGACCTATGTAGTTTAAGTTTGAGCAAAAACCTTGAAATTTTTAAGTAAAAAAATGTAAAATGTAAAAAAAAAAAAACACTTAATCACAAAACTGAAATATTCACAAACTGTAGACATAGAATGAACTTTACTTTGAGATAACTAATTAAAAAAACTAACACATTTAAAATTGAAATAAAGTGAATCAATAATTTTAATAAGTTAAAAAAGAAGTAGATTGAAAACAAACTAAAAGCTTCTATAGTACTAATAATATAAGTCTTAAATATCATATATTAGTGTCTTAAGTAGATACAAAAATGAAAAATGGTTAAAGATAATAAAGGAATCAAGTGACTACAGTACCACTGGGTCTATCCTGGTATGGTCGTCCTTTGTTTGTTTGACCCACTTAGATATATAGAGTGCCAAAACGTTTTATAGAAAGGGAGGAAAATTCATTGGTTGAAGAAAATGAATAGGTAGTGAGATTGTAATAAAATGAAAGCCTCTGATTGGTTGGAAGTTGAAGTGGACACTGCTTAACTATAAAACTATCCTAGAATGCAAATCTATGTATTTCACCTGATAATTTCCCTCCTGAATGAAATGCAAAAGTTTCTGTATAGCTAACTTGCCATGAATATATCTTTATACTAATATATATATTTATTCCATCAAAAAAGACAGCATAACATCCGCCAGGAATGTATGTGGTCGTACGAACCTGTTTCTAGGGCTGACTTGCTCCCACATACATTCCTGGCGGACGTTAATGCTGTTTTTTTTTTTTTTGATGGAATAAATTCGGAATGCCCACATTATCAGTGGTTTGGAACGCTAACTTGTGGATTGTGTGTTGACCGTTTTATTTTTGTTTGGGGGGGGGGGTGCTTTCATCGTTGTGCCGCCCGATGAGGAGGTGTATTCTCGCACATTGTTCCTGATTCTTTTGGACTGCATTGGGACTAATTCCTTGTTGGTTTGCATAGTAGCAACCATACTGCGAAAATCTCTTGAACCACTTTCTTAAGAGGTTTTTTCTTTTTTCTTCTGTTTTCTTCTTAAATGGCCTCAATTACGGCAACACCACATTGGGCTTTGTCAGTTGTTGAAATTCTTATTCCAGGTATATAATTCCCCTGATGAACTGCCAAGAAAGAACCTGCTTGAGTAGAGAAACACGTGTAGGGAAAAAACTCTTTAACTTTGAAAAATCTGATAAATAAATAAACTTTGAAAGGAAAAAAGTATTTTGTGGTGATGAATGATTTCATGAACGAAATGTTTTGGTAGACCTTCAAAAAAACATATAAATGCTCTGTACCCTGTAACCGAGTATCATCGAGCTTATTTTTATTGGACTAATCCCGGTCTTCACTTAATAAACTATCTTCTAAGAATAATATTTTGGAGGCGATAATTGCTACTAAAAACAAACCTGCATTTCCGACCCCGGCTTTTGGCAAAAAAAACACACTCCAACGAGTGGTAGTATTTATTTTATTCTGAGGATGAGGGATACCCTCGAAAATTAAAAAAAATAATAATAATGAAAAGGACACACTCCAACCTAACACCACGGTCAACGATACACTGGTAAATAAAAAAAAATGTTGAAAATTATTGACTTTTCAATATTGTCACTTTGTTTTGTTTTTACGATTCCACGTGTCGTATGTGTCACTTTAACACCGCATTGTTATCGCCTCCAAAATATTATTCTTACACTATACACAATGCTCCAAGCGAACTACAACATTCTTCTCATATATATATATATATATATATATATATATATATAGGTTTCCATGTTCTATTTAAAAGATGTACCTGAAGAAGGTCAGAGCTTACATCGACTGAAACGTGAATATAATAAGCAAGATTAGAATAATATAACCAAATAATACGAAAAGAATGTTCATCAAAAATTTCTATGGTCTGGATTTGACTTCTGTTCAGTCATATTTATGTGCGCCATTTTCTTCTATTTCCAGGTCCCCAGAAAGATGCGTTTAGTGATTTACTTGGTCCCATGGGAATGGCTCAGTCACCCCCACCTTCATCCAATGGAGATGGGAAATTTGACGAATTAGGTAAAGCTGTAATCTTACATTTTCTTTTTTTTTTTGTCTTTTTTTCTTCTTCTCATTTCTACCAGTCTCCGTTGGGTTACATGTCAGAATTTTAACAACAATAAATTTTGCTCTTTAACGATATTAGCATTAAATTACAAAGAGATTCTTATAAAAATGAATGTGTACTTAAATACATTTTATTCTTTTTGGAAAGAAAAGAAACAAATGCCAATAATTAATGTTTTTTTCTTGGAAAAAGAACTAAAATAAAATATATTACTGCCAATAACACAGTGGAATGAAGAAACAAAAAAAATAGACTAGTCCGAATCAAGTATCGATATGTCAGACAGATTGCTATTTGGGTCTGACATTGAAAATCCGGCAAGATAACTTTATTGGTTCCCCAATTTATAAAATCGGGGGACCTATGTTTTTTGGTCTCTCGATTTATAAAATCGGGGGACCTATGTTTTGAGGCATTTCCGTCCGTCCATCCGGATTTTTTGCCGCAACTATCCATTGAATTTCTCTGAAATTTTGCACGAAGTTGTAACTTTGGTCAGGTTAGAAAGTGACATTCTCCGATTTTTGAAAAAAAAATCTGGTTAGCCCCCCCAGGGGGTCAAAAGGCCCCGAAATGGCAAAAAAAAAATGACATTTTTTTGCCCCATAACTTTTCATCCATCCATTCAATTTCTCTGAAACTTGGTCAAAATTTGGAGGCAATTGTTCCTAATAGAAAATAAGTATCGCTGACCTTGGAAAAAATCTGGTTTGCGCCCGCAGGGGGTCAAAAGCCCCCAAAATGGCAAAAAATGACCCTTTTCTCCCATAACGTTTGATCCATCAATTCAATTTTTCTGAAACTTGGCCAAAATGTAGAGGCAATTGTTCTGGATATAAAATGAGCATCCTTGACCTCAGAAAAATTCTGGTTCGCGCCCCCAGGGGGGTCAAAATGCCCCAAATCGCCCAAATTTATTGCATTTTACACTCGGCACATCGAGTCACATACAGAGGGGGACCACGCACGCGCAGCTTGTATGTTAGATTGTTATATATGTATTAAAGTTGTTGTTGAAAGACTAGATTTGATTTTGAAGCATATATCACTAACAGGTTAATGATTTTGATTGACTTGTGCCCTGCAAATTAGTTGCCAATGCGACCTACCTTAATTGTAGACGCACTCTGGAATCACTGAAAGGGGAGACAACTTACATTAACTCTAAACTTAGAACATTAAAAATGTTAGTCTGCGATGATGAAGTATTTTTCTTTTTTTCCTTTGCAGTAACGTTTGAAGATAGAAGAAAAGAAAATTTTGAAAAAGGACAAGCAGAATTGGAACGGCGTCGTGCAATATTGAAAGAACAGTTAAAACGCGAGGAAGACCTACGTATCGAGAAAGAAAGAAAAGAACATGAAAAGAGAGAGCAACAAAGGTTTGATTCTTCTTTTTTTTTACAATTTATATATATATATATATATATATATATATATGAGAGAGAGAGAGAGAGAGAAAGGGGAGTATTAGAAGGCTATCACGATGCAAGAAATGGAAATATGTCGGCGTTGAGAAGTAAGACCAAAACAAGTGATTTTAATTCATATATTTTTTCAAAAACTTTTTTTAAATAATTTTTTTTCCTATATAGCAAATCTTACTTGATTATGCAAGACTTCCACACTGTGATGTAATGTGTGTGACCGTGTTCCATTATATATTTCGAGGAAGACCTCTTCGTCAAGTGGTAGGTGTTTCAAATCTCAAAAAAACGTTTTTTGAGATTTGAACGTTTTTTGAGTGGAGAGTGTGCAATTGTGTTAAGAAAGGGAGGTAATGCTACAGTTTTAATCAATAATTCCACGTTCTTAGTCAAGAGACTTGTTTGAAATATGTCATTTAAATAATTAAAAGTAAATAAACACATTATCATCCTTTCTATAACCTTGTATTGTTTATGCTTTTTTATTTTTCTAAATATATCTATATTTGCACAGCTGTAAGTAATGCTGGATTGATTGACACATTACGATAGCGTTGAATTACATATTCTTCTAAAAAAAAAAAAAATATTGGGCACTTGTGCAGTTTAGTAAACAGCAGCAGATAATCCACAGGAAGTAACGACCAATAGATTAAAACATTTTAATAAATTTATTTATTTAATATAATATAGTTTCTGAAAGAAAAACATTTTAATAAAATAAAGTTTATTTTCAATAAAGTAACATTTTGGCCAAAACATTTTAATAAAATAAAGTTTATTTTCAATAAAATAACATTTTGGCCAAAACATTGTAATATTATGTTCGTTTTATAACATTTTAAATTATATAAAAAAAAATCACTGTCAATTTCAGAAACTATATTTTATTACAATGTTTTGGCCCAAATGTTACTATATTGAAAATAAACTTTGTTACAATGTTTTTCTTTCAGAAACTATATTTTATTAAATAAATAAATTTATTAAAATGTTTTAATCTATTGGTCGTTACTTCCTGTGGAGTATCTGCCGCTGTTTACTAAACTGCACAAGTGCCAAATATTGTTTATTTCCTTTAAACCAGGTAAAAACAAAGCTTGAGTTTCGCTCCGACATGTAATACTTCTCTGAAAAAGAAAATTGCTAAAGAAATGTATAAACTTTGTTATGTACTTAGGTGGTAGCTGAAAATAAGACTGTACACCAAAGATTATGCAAATTCATCCAGTATTTTTAAAATAAAAAAAAAACGTGATTTTATCCTTTTTTTTTATGAACTTTTGTTTATTTATATATATATATATATATATATATATATATATATATATATATATATATATTCTGGGAGGCCCATTTTTCATTTAAATCTGCAAAATTAGAATAAGACTTACAATTATTATTTTGCTTTGCTTAAAGAATAAACTCAATATGAAATCATAAAATGACAGGTGGCCCATTTAGCTTCAATATCAATTATTTATATATATATATATATATATATATATATATATATATATATATATATTCATGGTAAACAACTGATGATCCCTTAAATAATGTTAGAAGCAAACTAATATAATAACTGAAAAAGTTAAATTGACTTACATGAGTGATTTTCCACTGAATGACTTGGGACTTAAGGTTTTTTTGTTTTTTTTTAAATATAGTTTTAATGGTTGAGAAACTTCCAAGACTGATATATATATATATATATATATATATATCAAGGGTGTGTTAAAAAGGATAAATATTGAATAGAATGAGAAGAATAAGCAAGGAAAATACTATGTAACAAAATATTTCCAAATTATGTGTATCTGCTTTGACTCTGTTCAATAAATGCATTTCTTGATAAAGTTTTGTAAATAAAATAAATGAACTTCTGTTTATATATATATATATATATATATATATATATATATACACACACACACTACCATATACAGGGTGTTTCAAAAGTCTTGGGAACATTACAAATGCGTATATCTCATGAACTATTCCAGGTAGAAAAATGAAACTGGTGCCATTTTAAAGCTTGCTTAATCAAGTTTTTGGTCATACTAATGATTTTCGTGTTATCTTTCCAGGTGCAGTAATGGCGTTCTCTAAACAAGACAAGGCATTTTGCGTCCTCCAATTTGCAAAGACTGAATCGTGGACATGTGTTCAGCGTGCATTTCGCAGGAAATTTAAAAAAGAAGCCCCTGAAAGGAAATCCATTGTCAGATGGCATGCTAAATTTGTGAAAGATGGGTGTTTGTGCCCAAGTAAGCGAACAGGTCGCCCTTCAACTTCAGAAGATGCAGTTGAGCAAGTTCGGACAGCCTTTCAGCGGAGCCCCCGTAAATCAGTGAGAAGAGCCAGCAGGGAACTTCAGCTTGCTCCAGCAACTGTCTGGCGTGTCTTAAGGAAACGACTGCAAATGGTACCTTACAAGCTCAAGTTGGTCCAAAAGTTGAAGGACACTGATAAGCCACTTCGCCGTGACTTTTGCATATCAATGCAAGAGAAGTTGGAAGATAACGGCTTTGATGACCGGCTTGTTTTTAGCCATGAGGCGACCTTCCATCTGAATGGCAAAGTTAACAAGCATAACACTCGCATATGGGGTACTGAGACTCCTCATGAACTTCTTGAGCACGAGCGAGATTCACCAAAAGTGAACGTGTTTTGTGCAATTTCCAAGAAAGGTGTCTATGGACCGTTCTTCTTTGAAGAGGCAACTATCACTGGTGAATCCTATCTCAACATGCTGGAAGACTGGTTAATGGCTCAGTTGGAACAAGCAGAATCTGATGACTTCATTTTTCAACAAGATGGTGCACCACCACACTGGAGTCTTAGAGTAAGGCAGTTTCTTAACACAAGGCTGCCTGGTAGATGGATTGGGAGATCTGGGCGAGGTGATGATGTTCTCATGCCCTGGCCTCCTAGGTCTCCAGATCTTACTCCGTGTGACTTTTTCCTTTGGGGCTTTGTCAAGCAACACGTCTATGTGCCGCCCCTTCCAAGAGATATTGACGAACTAAAGGCTCGAGTAACGGCAGTTGTGGGAACCATTGACGTCAAGATGCTGGAACGCGTTTGGCAGGAAATGGACTATCGACTAGATGTCTGCCGTGTGACGAATGGTGCTCATATTGAGCAACTTTGAAGATTCCCCAGAAAACTTGAAACTTTAACCTTTCCAACGGTACCAATTTCATTTTTCAACTCCTAATAGTTTTTGAGTTATTAAAAATCGTTATGTTCCCAAGACTTTTGAAACACCCTGTATAATGTAACATGAATGTGTTGCAGAGTGTCCTGTGGAGGTTGCCTCTACAACTTGTGAATGACCCAAAGACAACATGCACACAACAGACATTTTCACTAGTCTGAGTTTTTTGTTCAATATTACATCGAAGGTCACTTTCTATGTTGTGAATGACATACATTTTGAGTAGAGAGAGAGCTTTGAAAAATATAAATTACAATTCTGCATTTCAAAACTTATTTAAAAAAAAATTATCTTTTATATATCAAGGCTTGAAATCGAACGTAAGCGACAGATGGAATTAGAACGTCAGTTGGAAAAACAGCGGGAATTGGAAAGAGAACGAGAAGAACAAAGGAGAAAAATGATGGAACAACGAGAGGTAAAAATTATTAATTAATTTTTTTTCTGAATGTGTTCGGTTTTAAATAACCCGAAAAAGAGTTGATATGCCGTAAACCACATGTAGTAATATGGTGTGGCATGTGTTAGGTTATGTAGAAAAAGTAAATTTCTACTAGAAAGTAGATTAGGAAATTTCCACGAAGAGTTAAGATTAGAATTTAAGTTAACATGTCTAAGGAAGTGACGTCACGAACAGGAAGTTGATGTGGCAGTATACGCTAGTCTGATCTTTGTCTTAACTCTTATCTGTTGACCACAATAGGCGTGTTTTTCGAAAATACTCTTCCACCCCACCTTCAGAGGGCTGGACGGAATAAGTAATATTACTGTATACATGTCAAGATGCTAAGAGCAATTTTAAAGAAAATAATTTTTTTTTTAAATTAAAACGCAGATTGTGTACTGTTGTTATTAATATCTATTACAACCGCTGAAGAAGAGGAAAGAAATCAACTCTTCTTACAACGTGTCATCAACGCTAGACTTCTTCTATTACGAGACGCCGCTGGTATATTTGTTGGGATCCGAAGAATTCCCGATTGTAGTGCTACACAGACAAATCAAACAAATCAATGGATCCATTTTCAGTAACTATGAGTCGTTTTTGGTCGGATCAACTCTGTGGGTATGAACACCTCTATCTATCCGAACTTTACATAATGCGTCCGTCCTCACTTAAGGACCCGCAGCAACTGATCATTTTACTTCAAATCCGTTATATATCAGATGATTAAACTAACCAATCCAACCTCCACCCTGGTATCGACCTACAGGTGTACTTGGAATTCAAATCCTGTCAGTCATATCTGTGGACCTTCTGTTTTTCGCTAACTCCAATTTCTTCATCATCATCATCTTAGGTTTAATATCAGTTTTACATGCTAGCATGTGTTGGGCGGCTATAAGAAATTGACATCCAAACTAACCTATCTCTGGTCAGGTCTTTATTTATCCATCTTTCTCTCGAGTCCATTTTTATTACTTCCTTCCATGTTTTCCTTGGCCTTCCTCTATGAACTGGACCTGCTACCTTAACTGTTCTACATTTACTGACTCAAGCACTCTCACTCATTCTTTCAACATAGCCATACCATCGAAGTCTACTCTTCTGCACACATCTCTCTATACTGTCCAGATTTTTATCTTCCTCTGAGGTCATCAGATCTAAGACTGTCTTAAAGACTCACATTACATGCCAACTGTATCATTCTCATATCATTTCTCTCCATGCAACGCATGTTCTCAACCCTCACTGGCCAGGTTTCACTTCCATACATCATCACACTACGTACACATGCCTGATAGACTTTTCCCTTGGTGGACAGTGGTAACGCTCTGCTGGTTAGTAATGTCAGAAGTTCCCTGAACGTACTCCATCCACTCCTAACTCTTGCAATTACACTAGCACCTGCTCTACCGTGGGCTCCAATGGTATCACCAAAGTAACAAAACTTCTCGATCAATTATCTTACCATCCAAATATACTTTCTCATCCATCTCCATTGTCTTACATGATGCATATAAACTGGTTATCTTCTCTCGACCTACCAGTAATTCCACTGCAATTCTTGTGTACCTAATGCTTACACCTGACCTGACTCCATTTTCCACAAACTGATCAGGAGAACTTTCTTTCCTCTTTTTGGGATCTTTCCGACGCTACAACCACTGATCATCACTTTTGTCTTGGCAACATTCACTCTCAGCTTTCTTAAAAAAATATTTTCATGAAAATTGACCCAGACAAGACATCAAGTCATGTGATGTAAGGAGCTATGAAGTCACGTGATGTAAGTCCCATGTAAATAAGTTTTTGTTGAACCGTCGCCATAAATAATCAATTCCTGCCCTGCTACAGCCATCGTGCCAGTGAACGCGATGTTGTCTCATCATCCACCAGTCTTTAATCGCTATCCTTGAGTCAAACTCTTTAACCCTTATCCTCAAATGGCCTTTGGGCCTTGATAAGTGTTAATCTTTAATGTAAAAAAAAAAAAAAAAAAATTCTACATGTTTGTACGATCAAGGAAACTGGGAGCAGGGAGGGAATTTCAAAGGCAAGCAGTACGAGGACAGAAGTTATTAAAGTAGAAAATCTTGAGGCCTCTACAGTGAAGGGATGGTGTTTTGCTGCTAGATAGGTAGGTCAGGAGTATTTTCGTTTCGGGAGCTACAAGTGTAGTAAGTTCATTGGAGCACATTTCGTGGAAGTACTTGTAAAACAAGCACAGGGATGCAACACTGTGGTGATGTGACAGAGGTTGGAGCTTGGCAGACAGTGCACGATCTATTAGGTTAGAAACTCTTTTTTGCACCCTGTCTAAGAGGGAGTGGCTACCCTTTGTACATCATTCTTTATTACTTGCCTAAGTAAAATTGTTTAATTAATATACACAGTTATTATTCCTTTTCTTCAAAAGCTGTCACTCCCAATTCAACTTTAAATGTTTATCTTCAAGTATAATTCCTATTTTCTCTCAAGCGAGAATTTAACTTTCTTCCCGGTATAGAAATCCCCAGAATGCAACCAATAATAACTGCCTATGTAAAACCATGCCGTTCCTTTCAACAATTGCCAGCGACCCCAACGCTGTGTGTCATGATTTTATCTTCACCTTCGTCTTTCGTTCTTATTCTGGCCATGTCGTCTGGTTTACAAGTATACAAAAATAAAAGCAGCACAGACTCACAAGAAAAAACACAAACTTAAATACATTGTCTGTAAGTCAGTTGTGTGTGACACTGTCGAGGCCCCCATTATCGTTACTCGAAGTTGTCAGTCCATCTTATAATCTGCTAAGGCTCTGCTCGATCTAATCCAATCGGATCGTCTCCTCTCCGAGCTGCAAAACTAACGTAAACTTGTCAACTGTCGTAAACTCCTCATTATATTTATTTCCAACCGGCAATCCTAAGTCCGATCTTTTGTCTTAGTCACCACATCGCCCTGATTAATAGAAACTAACTACTTCCGCGCCACTCCTAGCTGACTACCCATCCTATTTCCGATTGCCTTTGTGTGCGTCTGTGAATCATTTCCTCCCATTGTCTTTTTACCTATCTTACTTCCGACAGCTCATCCTTTTTGTGAACCATTTCCTATCATTGTCCGGGTTTTCGACTGTGGGCGAAGGAGGGGGCGGGGTCCATAGTATCACTCCTATATCATAATGGCTCCGACCGTTGCTGTTTGAAGCAGTACGAGCAATCAAGTCTGTTTACCATCTATGTCTTGCACAAACCATCAAGGTAGCATCGGTTTTGTCTGAAAAGTATTTTGAAAAATCAATTTTTGTGTACTCCTCTGCCAATTTAAGATGATTATCGTTAAAAATTTGCTGTTAAGGAGGCTTTTTAACAGATTTAACTGACCCAGCTACTGTTTAAAAAATCCATCTCGAACTTTTTGACACATTATTTTTGTCAACATGCTTGAAAAGTTACTGCTTGTTCGACTGTTTTATTTTTTTGTTTTCACTATGTTATTATCTTGTAAATAGGATTTTGAAAGTTAAATTTAATTTTTATGGTATCATTTGACATTTAAAATTATTAATTTAACCAAATTGGTATAAAACTATAACTAATTGCTGTTAAAGCAATGTTGTTTTACTTTCATATTCATAAAATTATTGGATGTAAAAAGCTTCCAAATCATTCAATTTTTAATACATGAGGATTTACTAAGAATTTTAAAGCCAGAAATAACTTTCTATTCGACAGTTTAAATGTTTCCAAATTACTTTCAAATTTTATTTGAAGGGTTATAAAGTACCCTAACCCTCCTTCCCTCCTCTATCTCTCCCTCTTTCTCCCTCCCTATCTCCCCCTCCCTATTTCCCCCTATTTCCCTCTCTATCTCCCCCTCTCTCTCTGTCCTTCCCCCTCTCTCTCTGTCCTTCCCCCTCTCTCTCTGTCCTTCCCCTCTCTCTCTGTCCTTCCCCTCTCTCTCTGTCCTTCCCCTCTCTCTCCGTCCTTCCCCATCTCTCTCCCTCCTTCTCCCATCTCTCTCCCTCCTTCTCCCATCTCTCTCCCTCCTTCCCCCATCTCTCTCCCTCCTTCCCCCATCTCTCTCCCTCCTTCTCTCTCTCCCTCATTCCCCCCTCTTTCTCTCTCCCTCATTCCCCCCTCTTTCTCTCTCCCTCATTCCCCCCTCTTTCTCTCTCCCTCATTCCCCCCTCTTTCTCTCTCCCTCATTCCCCCCTCTTTCTCTCTCCCTCATTCCCCCCTCTTTCTCTCTCCCTCATTCCCCCCTCTTTCTCTCTCCCTCATTCCCCCCTCTTTCTCTCTCCCTCATTCCCCCCTCTTTCTCTCTCCCTCATTCCCCCCTCTTTCTCTCTCCCTCATTCCCCCCTCCCTCATTCCCCCCTCTTTCTCTCTCCCTCATTCCCCCCTCTTTCTCTCTCCCTTCCCCTCTCTCTTCCCTCCCCCTTTCTGTCTCTTCCTTCCCCCTCTTTATCCCCCCCCCCCTGTTCTCTATCTCCATCCCCTCTCTATGTTTCTCCCCCTTTCTATCTCCTCCTCCTCCCCTATTATTCCCTTCTCTCTGTTATACAGTAAAATTATGCAGTAATTAACTTTTAACCTGACTTCATTTTACCACATTCAATTATACTTTTTAAAACTGGATTTTTGTTAAGTTCGTTGTCGTACATTGCACTATTGGCTTCTTGATTTCAATAAATAATCACGTATAGTAAATAATAAAAAAAAAGAAGTGTAAATCACGTAGAGGCAAGAAAGATACAGACAAACAAGAAACGGTCTCAATTTTATTGATATAGAGACGATACATTTGAAAGGCATTAGAATAATAATGCTGATGTCAGAAAAGTAGGCAGTAATTGTTCTCTGTCAGAAAAGACGAGAGTTTTGCGCCAAGAAGTGCAGATGTAAAATGGAAGTCAGTGTCTTTTTATTGGCATGCAGGTGATTTTTTTTTTTTTTTTTTTTTTTTTTTGTTGCAATATTGGAATGCTTGCATCTGTTATAACGACGCAGGCTTTCCCTGCCTCGCCCTCTCTTTGTAGTTTCACTCAATGGCTGCCTTCCCTTGGCTTGCTGCCCAAAATGTTTGGGGGTTCCTATTTCATCTGTCGAGGAAGGAGGTCACGTTTGAAAGAATCTTCATCATAGCAGAGCGTTTGTCTTCTCATAAACCTGCTACAAAAATCAGATTTTCCACAGAATTCCTTTACAAATATTATCATTCATTACAAAATCATTTCGTTTTTTTATCGATAAAATGTAAGATGTGTTTGTCTGTTTGTCTGCCAGCAAATGTTTAGATAATAAGACATACAGACTTGAAATTTAGTTGGAACGATCCATTCCCTATCTGTACAGGTTGTCATAAGGGCTTCACATTTATTTTCATCTCTGTTAATAAAATCATTTTACCATTTTTAGTGTGTGTGTGTGTGTGTGTGTGTGTGTGTGTGTGTGTGTGTGTGTGTGTGTGTGTTTCTCACCTCTATATGACTTGCACATTATTATTTTTTTTATTTACTATTAATCAAATATTTATTTAAATGAAAAATTTTATTTAAAAAAAAAAATTTAATTAGAAAAATTGAATCTATCAGAATGATTTTCTGTTTTTTTGTGAACGAGTCAGCCATTTTAATCTTTTGCTAATTGTTGAACAAAAAAAATAAAGAATTATTTCATGCCTCTTTTGCAATTTCAATGGTATTTGAAAGCATTTAAACTGCTGAATCGAAAGTCATTTCTGGCTTTACATTTTTTAGCAAATCCTCATTTAATTAAAAGATTAAATAAAGTTTTGGAAATTATTTACATGCAATAATTTAATAAATAAAAAAGATTAAAACAAGATTTATACCTTAACAACAATTTGATTCAATTAATAATTTGATTCAATTAATAATTTACTGACTAAACAGTTCCATAATGATTCAATTCAACTTATAACATCCTATTAAAAAGGCAAAAAAATAAATTAAAAAGACTTCTTGGCAATGCTGGGTAGACACAGCTTGTTTCTAGTAAAGGTTTCCCTGAGAAAAAAAAATTCAAACTTAAATTGTCTTATCTCTAATTCTAAGTCAATTGAAACTAAAGTTATGTACATTAAACATTTTTAATAGTTTGACAAAAATGAACTTTTTTCTGTCTATCTATCTATCTATCTATCTATCTATCTATCTATCTATTATACTAAAGCTGGTGAATCTCTGTCCCATATGAGGGTTCTTGCTAAGATGCAGAAACGTATCTGTAATTTGTATTGGCCCCACCCTTTCTTCTTCTTTGCACCCTCTCTCTCACAACCTAAATTGGGAGCTGCGCAGTGAGATGTCTGTTTACATTAGTTTTAAATTTCTGCATGTCAGTACCGCCAGGAAACCAGGGAGCAGGGTGGGAGTTCCAGAGTCCAGCAGCACGAGGAAAGAAGCTTTTGGGGTAGAAAGCTCTTCAGCATCTGGGGACCTCCACAGTGAATAGATGGGATTTGGCAGATTTGGCAAATTTGATCCATCGTAATTAGACAATTAAGCAAGATTCCTGAATTTCAATTTTTTAAGATCCCATAAGTCTGAAATTTTAGACATTCTTTTGAATCAAAATGATGATTTTGATCAAAATTGGAATAAGGATTCTAGACATAAGGTTTAGTAGCATTATATATTGATTTTGATCTTTGTAAGGTGACATAAAAGTGGTGCAAAACTATTTTGGGGGGAAATTAATTTTACCCGTCTTGGGACGGGTATCCTTCTAGTTATGCCTATTAGTGATTAAATTCGTGAACTCATTTCATTGTTTGGTTCTTCTTTGGTTTCACAACGACATGTTAGGCCTCTCTTTAAAAAGAAAATAGCTAAAGAAATGCATAAACTTTGTTATGTACTTACATGGTAGCTGAAAAGAAGACTGTACACCCAAAATTACGCAAATTCATCCAGTATTTATTACATTAAAAATAAAAAAACGATTTTATCTATTAGTCGCCATTTTTGTTAAATTTTGAGTTTTTCCGCAAAAATTTTTTTGAGTTATCTCCCTTGCCTAATCAGTAAGCTGAACTGGGTAAAAAATGTCTACCGATACGTAATATCGTTTTTTTTCTTTCTTTTTCTTATAATTTAACACATACTGGATGGATTTACGTAATATTTACTGTACAATCTAATTTTCAGCTAAGACGTAAGTACATAACAAAGTTTGTACATTAAAAAAAAATATTTTAATGTCGTAGCGAAACTAAAGAAGCACCTATTGTTTTTTATAGATTCTAAAAATTAATTTTTTTTATTAATGAGTCACCACCTAGCAAGACCAAAAGCCACTCGTGGATAAGGTTAATAAGATGGAATGAATTGTCAGTTAAAAGATGAAGAATATTATGAGACGATTTAAATGGTTAAAGTCTGATTACTCATGTGTTTGTGACCTTTCACAAAGAAAGAAGAGGTTAGGCTTGTTTTCACTAAATGAGTAATAAATGCTAATATTTGTTTACTTTGGTAAGTTTGTTTTGTAATTGGTTTATTTCGTTTTTGTAATTTGTGGTTAGATTACCTTACGCCGCCAGGATTCTTTGTTTGCGAGTACCGTCTGATTTGTAAGGTAGATCACTTATAATTGCATTCTCTTATATCATCGCCATTTCTTGCTACTTGTTGAGCGAAATTATTTTTATTTCTGCTACGTAGGCTGCTCGACGAGAATTGGAACGTCAGCGACAAATGGAATGGGAGCGGCAGCGTAAAGAACACCTTCTGTCTGAGAAAAATCGTGAATATGAACAGTTAGAGACACTGAAATCGCAGAGTACCAACTTGAAGTGTGAACTTGAAGCTTTGGTAAGTTGGTATTCTTCTTTTCTTTTTTTTTTTTTGTTTGAATTTTGTTTTTTGCTGATCGTGTCGATTGATTCATTTTATTTATTATTTCTTTTTACCGTTTTTTTGTTTGTTTTTAAAAAATTTTTTTTTGTAGGAAGGAAAAAAGATTGAATTAGCACAAAAAATCACCCAGGTACGAAATGGCGTTGCGGATTTCACCACAAGCATTGAAAGAATGCGACAGTCTCGGGATTTAAAGTTAGCAGATATTGAGAGATTTCAGTTACAGTTACAAGTGAGTATTTCGTCTCTTTGTATTTTATTTACCTCCTCTCTAGGAGGTTAGACACAAGGCCAGGCGTGGGTTTGAAAAAAAATACCTGAGCAGCCCCGTCGGCATTCCCCAATTAGCAATGAACTCTTTCTCAAAAAGGAAGGCAAAGTCTGGTAGGGTGGACCTCCTGAGATTGAACAGAACCCTACCTCAGTCTGATAGAGCAGTGCCACAAGAAACCACAACGGACCACCCTCTTTCAGACTAATCATCGAGGACGTATCCTCGATTTGTTTATTTTTAATTGTGACCATGTATCATTATGCGAGGCTTTGGCTGTCTGTCAATTTCGTTTACAATGCCATTTTCATTTTTAAACGCACAGATTTGATGGACTCATCTAAATCTAATTTTCAATACACCGAATCATCTTAAAGAATAAATGCTAAAGTCATATTTTCAATCAATTTCATTAGTTTTAATATTTAATCCTGATCTATATTTTTTCATTAGTCATGAAAAGATGGAGGTGGTGGAGTATTTACCCTCAAAGTCATATCTACTATGCCTGCCACCCATAACACTGGGAAGAAATTTAGCAAGATAACATGAAAAAGGAAAAACCAAGAGATAGTTTTTATATATTCATCAACGTTTCGTCTTTATTGTAAGACTTCCCCAGGATGATAATTTTAAGAAAAATGTCATGCAAGTACACTTGCCACTGACTGACTTCTCTCAGCCCGGACCTTGGTCCAGCCTCTTAGTAGCCACGGCTACTACTTTTTCTCATCAACCCATCATGTCAACCCAATATTTCGATGTACTTGCATGACATTTTTCTTAAAATTATCATCTTGAGGAAGTCTTACAATAAAGACGAAACGTTGATGAATATATAAAAAAAATATCTCTTAGTTTTTCCTTTTTCTTGTGAATTTATGTGGAGACAGAAATTCAGAAACAATCCCTTCATCTCCATATTAGAGCACATTTTTGTTTCGAAGTTTACATTCGGCACCTTCCGGCGGTTTACGTAACTTGCCGGAATGTGCCAATGGAAATGCGGTTCGTAAACTGCATGAGTACCATAAATTGTATAGAACAATCTGCCACGCTGATGCTTTTTAAAATTTTGAATTTCTTTTTAATATTTATAATTTCCTGTTTCTTTCTTTTTGTAGGATCTTAGCCAGAAATATTTGTTATTACAGCAGCAGAAGGAACAGCTCAATCTAAAAGTTGAAACTGCTGGATCCACACCAGCTTGTAAATATATTTCGATCATTTTATTTCATTGTTTCTACCTCCTAAGTTACTAAGTTAGATGACTTGTTTGATTAAAGAATGACTTCCTGTTGCTTTTCCCCACATACACACTCTGTCTTTCTCTTAAGTTTGACTTTTATTTTATTACATTGTTTCTACCCCCTAAGTTACTTGTTTAATCAAAGAATGACTTCCTGTTGCTTTTCCCCACATACGCACCCTTAAGTTTGACTTTTATTTTATTACATTGTTTCTACTCCCTCTTTGGCCTTTTGGCTAAGATCAAAGTGTAGTATCTGTTCCGATGGATACTGCACCCCATAGACTGGTATTGTCTGGCCTTCGGGGCTTGATTTACGCCGGTCTATGGGTCTGTCCTGTGCAGTTCTAGGAGGTCCACTCTCCCAGGCTTTGCCTCCCCTCTTTGGGAAGGAGTAAGTTCATTGCTTACTGTCTGAGGCGCCCCTACTGGGGAATGCCGACGGGGCTGCCCAAGCAATTTTTAAACCCTACTTTCCTGACCCAACCTTGGGTCACATCTTACTTGTAGGAGTAAGATAAAAAACTGGCCTTGTGCCTAACTCCTGGAGAGGAGTAAATCAATACTCCCTAAGTTACTTGTTTAATCAAAGAATGACTTCCTGTTGCTTTTCCCCACATACGCACCCTTAAGTTTGACTTTTATTTTATTACATTGTTTCTACCCCCTAAGTTACTCTTATTGCTTATTTATATCACATTACATATTTTTTACAAACATCTCTCTTACCAAGTGGATATTGAGCACCTAAGTTATGCTAACAGTTGAAAGGAACTGGTTTAGCATGATACCATATATAACATCACTTGAATATAAAAACTTGTATTTAGAAATTGTGGTTTAAATGGATGAAAAGAAAATGGATTTTAACTTAACTGTACCTTGAGGTGTTACATGGTAACCCATTGGCTTATAATGCTCATTAAATTCAATAGTTCAAATCATATCTTGTTTTCTGGTTGATGTCCGAGTGTCCACACGTTGATGTCCGAGTGTCCACACGTTGATGTCCGAGTGTCCACACGTGCTCTCATCGTGCCCTCCCAGACTGAGGATAATTCCTAGCTGCAGCAAATCCATTCCTGCTTATAAAAACATTTATTTAATTAAATAATACAGCAGCAATTCTTTTGACGAGAATACTTTATTTGTCTTGGCATGTTGATCATCTACATCAGGGGCGGGCAACCTCCAGCCCGCGGGCCACATCCGGCCCGCGAAGGCTTAGCGTCCGGCCCACCATCCTGCTATGCTTTATTATTGCAATCCGGCCAGCGGACCTCCCAGTAAAACTCATATCATTTTGTGACATAGACGTAAAAGTAGGTTTCAATTAAGATTTACATTGGCATAAAAATGTATAAATATCAGCGAGCGATGATGCATGTATATTTCATTTTTTTTTAACTATTAATTTCAAATCCTTGGCCTGAGATAAAAATAAAGAGAAAGAGAAAGGCAAAGAGGAAACGAGCGACGAGGAAAGGGCATGAAACATAGAACTTATGTGAGGTGTGTCAAAACGAATGCTGGATCAACTTGCTACTTCCCCGTTTCTTTTTTTTTATGATTCCAAAATGGCTCTTCGTCGGCGCCTTTTATAACATCACATACAGAAGTATCCTGAGAAAAAATATCAGATTTGTAGAGTGTTCCATGCGATTTTTGTACAATTTATTCATGTAAACAAAATATAGTAATTCTGAGATTTCGTTTTTTACTCCGGCCCGCGATCTCCTTCCAAAAGTCTTATCTGGCCCACACTCTGAAAAGGTTGCCCGCCCCTGATCTACATGATCAGCTACATGTCAAAAGGGAAGGAAGGAGAGAGAGAGAGACTTATTTATAAGAGCATGGCTTAATTATTTATTAATTTGCCAGAACATTTTTAATACACATCTTGTCTCTTGGGATTTCCATGCAAGACTCCCGCTTGCAACCACCACTCTCTCTCTCTCCAACGTCAATCTGATGTAACATCTGGTTAAGTCTCATTGCTTTTGATTCTCACGGTATAGCATATTTTCTGAAGGTCACCTGTTTCAACACTGCATAAACAATACAATCAAATTAACTTAATTTTACTATTTTGTTTTGATTATAAAAATTATTATCTATAATGTATGAATTGTAAATTATTTCAGCGTCAATGCACCGGACGTTGTCTCATGGAGTTGAAATGAAAAAGAACGCGATTGAAAAAATAAAACGAGAATTAGACGAAATGGAACAAGAAGCTAAAGTAAAACTTTTGGACATTGAAAATGCAACGGCCGAACTGAATGTAAGTATTAAGATCTTGATTTAAAAATGATTATAGATTTGATTGGGTCTGGTGTATCAAAAATGTCACCTAGCAGGAATAAAACATACTTGATAGACACGCACCAAACCGGAAGAAACAAAACGTGATTGATTGACATAGGAAACACAACTTTTATGAAATATTTGTTGATTGATTCAGAACCATGTGCAAAGGTTATCTTCAGATTAGCAGTGGAGGCAAAATTCCAGAATGGGTATTTGCAGAGGGATGCGTGGGTGTCACAAATCGTTATATAAACTAAACCAAAATCGAGATCGAGAGTCATCTGGCGATCAAGTTTAAGAAAACCGCTTCTGTCATTTCCTATGCATGCTCCACCTTTCTCACTCGCCCGCATTCATTCACTGCCACCGGCAATGAAAATATATCATATTTTCTACATCAATGTTTGTCATCATTCTTTTAAGCATAGCAGACATTTATCCAAATTTTGATTTTAAATTCATCATTTCTGTTGCATTTTTTTTATGAACACAAATTTCATAACAAAGAATATTAAATCAACTGAAAAATGAAAAAAAAACGTTGAAACTTAAAATGAATTCCCAAGTGATAAAATCAAATATAACGTTACAGCACCTGGTGTGTGATGTCCTATAGTGTAACGATTTCTTTGGGAATAACAAATATGCCGGCATTTGTAATAACTAACGGCTGTGTTTCGTTGGCATGCAGTTGTAGTAAGCTCAATCAATTGTGATGCATTCTCTGTCGTCGTGGCAGTAGAGCCAATCTTCCTTCTTCATTTCTTTGTTGGTTATAAGCAGTTGCGTTGTTTCTCTTTCCCCTTGGTTCTGGAATAGTGTAACAATTGAAAACAACAACTTCATTATTTGCTCTGGGTTTCAATTTATTTTATTTTATACAATATACTGTAGAGTTACAATTATTACACAGTTTCTCCTTAGTGAGAAACGAAGATAGAGCACTGAACAATACATTTGAATTTGATCAGACCGGAAGCCAAAGAGAACCGTTTCATCAGCTTCTTTCGCTTCATCCATGGCCATCCCTACTACAGGCCAGGCAATCGTGCAACTGGGGTCTTTTACTGGGGGCCATGTGAATTTTCTTAAATCATCAACTGGTGCGGATCCTTTTTTTCTTTTTAACCACAATATACAAGTAATGATCTTTTGACATAAGTACAAATTCTCTAAAAAAAATCCAACATTGAAATAAAAATTCTTCATTGAAATATGCATTTGCCTTTGTTTATTCAAAATTACCTGTCTCTTCATTTATAGGAATTTGTCAATAATTGTCAAATTTATCAATTAGCTCATTGTGGTTCTTATTATTTGGTATGTAAAACACATAAAAACATCAAACTAATCTCACAGAGGAATTTTACCTTTGTTTGCAACTTCTATATCGAATATTTAAGAAAATTCACATGGCCCCCAGTAAAAGACCCCAGTTGCACGATTGCCTGGCCTGTAGTAGGGATGACCATGGCTTCATCTCATTCGAGACTTCCTCTCTGTGACGTCATTTTGTGAACACGTTAGCTTAAATTCTACTCTTAGATTTCTAGTACAATTTTCCGCTTTCTACTTTAACTACCTTCATGTAGAAAATTCTGTTTAATTTTAACGTACTCAGCAACCAAATATTACTCCACAAGATAGTGAAAGAGTGAAGAGACCCCGATGTATTGCTTGCCCGGTTGGAGCCACCATTTGTATTTCAGTCAAATCTCATGCATGATTTTACCTCTTTTAAAACTACCATTAATTTGCGTGCGTGATAGTAAGACTAAATAAAAGCAGAACTTCACAGGCAAGCATTCGGTTGATTTCAATACAGTGGATCTTTGATTCAGTTTCCTTAGCTTTTTGACTAGGAGCAAAGTGTAGTATCTGTTCTGATACTACACTTAATCTTTTTTGTCCTAGGTCGGTGAAGGAGAAATCGTTCTAGACTGGCAATGTTTATTTTTCTGCCAATCTGGAGGACTCCTTTTTGGGGAGTTTGATTTTCCCAACAATTAAAAACAGACCTTGTGTCTGACTCTGCCCTTGTGGGGAGGCAGGTAATAGGGACTCCAGCAGATTATCCAGACGACGGCTCATCACGTCAACAACTGCAGTTTGTTGTATAGATGACACATAGCAGTAGTAGACATCTTAGTGATGCTGTTCTCTCTTTTTTTTTTTTTGCAGCCATCTTGTTTTTAATAACGGCAGTTGTAAAAGTCATTAATGATGACAGCGCACAATCATTTCGGGGTTTAACATTTTTTTCGGAGGTTGAGGTATTTTTCTTTTAAGGTATACATACATAATATCTCGTGGGTTTTCCCACAACTTATTCCCCATAGGGAGAGGAAGCAGCTGCCCCCAAAAACCACTGTTTTCTTTCGCAGTTCAGAAACAAGAGAAAGATTTTATCAGCTTATCTGCTACGTGTCACTGGAGACTTCCAGCCTGTATCACAACATCCTAAATACGTAGCTTTACTTCTAATCTTTAACTTCTAATGGAATTTTTTGATTTACTTCATCTAACCATGTATGGAAAATTCCGTTTTTAATATGATTTTAAAGTACCCACATTCAATTTTGCTACATCAGGACTTTGACCATATATTTTCGGCTATTTTCTTTTATGAATGTAAATTTTGTAGAGAAGAATATTAAATTAGTTTTGTGTGGGAGAATATTTGGACTTGTCTGATGAACAAAGACATAAAAATTATTGACTACGCCAAGTAGTACCTGGTGCAGCATTCACTCTTGACGGGTTGAGCCGGCTTCCTCCCAAGGAGGAGGTTTCTAGGGAATATTAAATTGACAAGCGGACCCCAGTCGCATGTATATCAGGGTCAGGGGAGATCACAACGTTAGGTTTTGCAGTATTTTGCAGGGAGGTGTCACTTTCCTCCCACATACCGTGCCTAGTATTTCCAAATGGTCACCCATCTGATATTGACTAGGATAAACATTGCTTAACTTTGATCTAAGGAGAACTGGTATGTGAACATGATGATGCTGTATATACACTAAGTAGTAATAGAAGTCTTGCTGACAACAGTTACCTTGGCCTTTTGGCTAGGAACAAAGTGTAGTATCTGTTCTAGTGCTACACTTAGTCTATTCTGTTTTCGATCAGTGAAGGAGATATCCTTCTAGACTGAGGTATTTTTTTCATTTTGGCTCCAATCTAGAGTGCCCTTTTTGGGGAGCTAGATTTTCCCCACATAAAAACTGACCTTGTGGGGAGACAAATAAATAAGAACAGTTAGTCGATTTACGATTAAACTAAGAACCATCCGTTTTTTTTCCCCTATTTCTTATTTCTCGTTATGTTTTTTTTACGAAATATTATAAAACTTATTATTGTTAACAATTCAAGATTTTGATTTTGTTTTTGATAAACAGTCAAAACAAGTTGTATATTTTTTCTTTCTTTCCTTCTTTCTTTTTTTTTTTCTTCAATTGTATACTTTTTCTTTCTTTCTTTCTTCAATTGTATATTTTTTCTTCTTTTTTTCTTCAATTGTATATTTTTTCTTTTTTTCTTCAATTGTATATTTTTTCTTTTTTTCTTCAATTGTATATTTTTTCTTTTTTTCTTCAATTGTATATTTTTTCTTTCTGTTTTTCTTTCTTCAATTGTATATTTTTTCTTTCTTTCTTTAGTTGTATATTTTTTCTTTTTTTTCTTTCTTCAGTTGTATATTTTTTCTTTCTTTCTTCAATTGTATATTTTTTTATTTTTTTATTCAATTGTATATTTTTTCTTTCTTTTTTTCTTCAATTGTATATTTTTTCTTTCTTTCTTTCTTCAGTTGTATTTTTTTTTTCTTTCTTTCTTCAATTGTATATTTTTTCTTTCTTTCTTATTCAGGGTCTGAACAGACAAGTGACCGAATTACAAAGTGATTTAATGAAGAAACTCCAACAGAAGAAAGCAGTAAATAAAAATCAACGACCCGACAAGTTAAAGGAAGGAATACAAAGGTATTTCACTAAATAAAAAAATAAAAAATGCACTTTTCCAGAGATGCTGCTAGGTACACATCATGTAAGTAGGAACCCGTGATACTTAAAAATCTAAAAGGATGTAGTAAATTACCTATCTCTGCATCCCAAGGATGTGCCTCAATTTCCGCACGAAAAATAGGGTTAGCGTTAGTGTTCTTTTTTAAAATGATGAAATTTTTAATCCTTACAGTTATTTCCTCTTTCTCTCTGATGTTTCTATCACATTTCCTCTTTCCCTGTCGACAGTTAGGGTTAGAATTCGCCGACTACAACTGACATCTCTCATTAAAGTTCTCTTCTAGTAGTAATGTTTCTGCTTTCACTGAAATTTCCTTCTGAGAGCAATGTATTCTGAGAGCGACGCGTTCTGGTGATCTGAGAGCGACGCGTTCTGGTGATCTGAGAGCGACGCGTTCTGGTGATCTGAGAGCGACGCGTTCTAGGAATATAAATAATTCCCCTACTCATGGAATTATATTTGACAACTATATTTCAGACAACACAAAACTAATTGTATTCGTCTTTCGCTTATGGTATCTTCAGTCTTTTCCAGCTTGGGTGTGCTTATTCTCAAAGAGTAATGTCTTTGACGAATAATGTCTTCATAGAATAATCTCTTTAAAGGGTAATGTATTTTAGGAATATAAATAATTATCCTACCTACAGAATTATATTTGACAACTTTATTCGGCATTAAATAACCCACAGATGGTTGATATGCCGTAAACCAAACCAAACCATCCCATTTTCTTTCTTTCTGATGTTGGACGCTTTTTTTATTGGAATCTGAATTGATAATTGTATCGGAATAGGGACTTTAGAACAAAATCGATAATTGTATCGGAATAGGAAAAATATTGGAATCTTTCCATCACTAATTCAAATCAGATCTTTTCTGTTTTCTGGCTCTTCTCCGATGAGCTCCGACTGGCTCTCCACTTTTGCATGGCTGTCACAACTCCGACGCTGTGCTGGTCAGGCATCTTTCACCGATAATAGTCCAATACATTCCCTTCTAGTCGCAGTCACGAAGATTCCCAGACTCGCTCACAGACATCTAAGTAGATGTATTTATACATTGTTCATGTATATCTCTCTCTCTATTTGTTGGTCCTTGCAACACATGTATTTTGATGATATTAGGACATTAATGTAGCCTTTGCAGCATTAAGTACATTTGTAGTTTTCACTCCTTTCTGTATCCTGTTTTGTGTATCTTTGTTGCGTTTGTCTCTGAATTCAACTGTTTCTTGATTATTACCCTTTTTCATCTTTTATTCTGACCCGCGTATGCTTTATACTCAACATATAAGATGGCAATGCTCATGTTGGAGAAGAGACTTCAACAGGTGCGTCACTAAAAAAAAGTAAATATTCGAATATTAAATATTTGTAATGGAAATGAAACCTGGTCAGTGAGGGTTGAGGACATACATTGCATGGAGAGAAATGATATGAGAATGATATTATGGATGTGTAATCTGAGTCATAAAGACAGGCTTAGATCTGATGACCTCAGAAGAAGATTAAATCTGGACAGTATAGGGAGATGTGTGCAGAACAGGGGACTTCAATGGTATTGTTACGTTGAAAGAATGGATGAGAATTCGTGGATTAGTAAATGTAGAACAGTTGAGGTAGAAGGGTCAGTTCACAAGAGAAGAACAAGGAAAACATGGAAGGAATGGATAAGGATTGATTTGAGAGAAAAAGGGTTGAATAAAGACCTTGCCAGAAATAGGTTAGTTTGAAAGTCAATTTTTTAAAGCTGTCCAATACACGCCAGCATGTAAAACGGATGTTAAACCAGATATGATGAGAACAGTGATGAGAACTTAGTATGGAATTTAGCAAATTTTAATTTAGTTCATGTAAAATTTTGTCAGATGTTTTTTATAAATTAGGCATTATCAAAATCAAATGTTTAAAAATGATTTTTAATTTTATAAGATTTTTTTTATTAGAGCCAATTTTTATAAAGCGTGATTAAGTGTGACAGACCAACAGTTTGATGGAAAGAACCTCTTATAGAGATGTTTGGACTCTAAAAAAGTTTGGGCGTATTCTTTCTGCTGATGATCATGTTGTAGACCTTGGGAAGCAGTCCCATGGTAACGTGTTTCATAGATCTTGAAAAGAAACTCTATTTGTGAAAATTCTGTTTGATGTTAAGCACACGGCGGAAGAAAGAAATTCTTTGCAGTGAATATCTTATTTGCAGTGGTGGTAGAAAGACAAGTTATTGCTGTGGATGTCTTACAAGGAAGAACCATAGATTGAAGTTCAGTTGATCACCTTCCGTGGGATTAAAGATGGAGTAGAGAGAGACTAGCAGTGTCTCTTCTGTGAGAAAGGGCCTGTAAGGAACAGAAGAGATCATTCCCCACTAGATTGCAAACTCGATTTTGTACTCGGTCACGGCAAGAAAGGGAGCTCTGAGCGGCACCTCCCCAGATGTAGTAGCAGTAGTATTCCACCTCAGGACGTTTCTGCATCAGGAGTCGGATATTTTCTGGAGCAGTAGAATGATCCAACTATTTTCCCAGTGACCGTAACAAATAATGCATTCACATCTAACTTTGTTCCAATTTTTTTTGTTAAAAATGTCAAGTTTATGCAACTTTCTGACATTAAGTACCTTCTTGAAATATTTGAAATTCATATTTAAAAAAAAAAATGTTTTATTTGTTTTGTTTCATAGATGAATCTAAAGATATTTTTTTTTTCTTTTTCATTGCTTACAGAAGTAGCCTTGAGGAATCTATTCAAGGTAAGTCTTTCGTGTATTCATATACTAGCAGGGCTACCCGGCGTTGTCTGGGGCCATGAAAAAAAAAATACAAGAAGTTAAATAGTGTGTAACATTTTTATATTAAAACTTCTATCTCTCTCTCCTCTTTCTAGCCGTCTTTCTCTCTGTCTCTCTCCTATTTTTCATCCTTCTCCCCAACCTTCTCTTTTTTCCTCCGCCAAGCCAATTCCTCTCACTGGTTTTAATGTGTTGAAAAAAATAATAATGTAATTCATTTACCAGAGCTATCTCTTTTAAATGTAATACTGTAATCTTACATTAATTGCTCTTGGACAACGCTGCCGAATAGAACTAAACAAATGCTGGTTAATTTCCTTCGCCCACCAGCTTTCACAGTAATACAAAGAGAAATGATGTTGATAATGAAAATAGTCAAAAGAGATTTAAATGTAATACTGTAATTTAAATTTAATGCTCCCAAACAACTCCAAGTTGAACAAAAGATTGTGTTACTTCCCCCCTCACTTACCAAATGTAATACAGTAATTTTAATAATGACAATTTTATTGCTCCCGATTTTGGTCTATTATATTTACACCATTTTGGTCTATTATATTTACACCATTTTGGTCTATTATATTTACACCATTTTGGTCTATTATATTTACACCATTTTGGTCTATTATATTTACACCATTTTGGTCTATTATATTTACACCATTTTGGTCTATTATATTTACACCATTTTGGTCTATTATATTTACACCATTTTGGTCTATTATATTTACACCATTTTAGTCTATTATATTTACACCATTTTGGTCTATTATATTTACACCATTTTAGTCTATTATATTTACACCATTTTGGTCTATTATATTTACACCATTTTAGTCTATTATATTTACACCATTTTGGTCTATTATATTTACACCATTTTAGTCTATTATATTTACACCATTTTAGTCTATTATATTTACACCATTTTGGTCTATTATATTTACACCATTTTAGTCTATTATATTTACACCATTTTGGTCTATTATATTTACACCATTTTAGTCTATTATATTTACACCATTTTAGTCTATTATATTTACACCATTTTGGTCAATGTAAAGACTGTCACTTAGAACTGATTACTAATCAATACTTTTAACCATTGCACCATGGATCCACAGTCTTCTGGAGGTCGAAGGTTAAATCTTTGCTACAAGTGATTTGTTTATTCATTCACACTTAAGTGATCCTATTTCCCTTAATTAAAATAAAAATAAAAATTCAAAGTCATGATTAACAAAGGCTTTTTATTTTTTTAAATCGTAGCTGACATTCATTTTACGGAAGAAAGATTATAATAATTCAACATAAATAAAGTATAAATTACAAAATTACTATAGTTTCGGAAAATTGCATCTATTTCCATGGTGAAGTTGATTCAAGTAAGAAGCGTTTTCTTTCTTTTAAAAAGTAACTGCTGCACTTGACGGCATTTACGGACGAATAAGTAATTTGTTTCATTTATACGAATCCAACTAGTTATTATTATTACTTAAAGTTTTAGTTCTTTTTCTATCTTTTATTCGTAATTTAATAATGTATGGTTGATTTATTATGTAGAGTGAAATGGGTTTTGGCATTTAAACAAATTATTTTTTACTTAAAACCATGTTTTAGTAAATATATAAAAATGTAAAAAAAAAAATTTTTTTTACATAAAGTAGTGTTGGGTTACCTCCCTTTTTTAGATTTCATACTTACCTCTCTAGCAATCTTTGAAATTTCAAGACTCCATATTGTCCCCCCCCCCCCCCCAAATGGCAAGACTTTATTCACCGTTTTGGATGTACCAGTCAACTTACTATATTTAACTAGATTTAATGTTATTTGGTGCTTATGCTGATTAGCGGCCTATGAAAAAATTATTTTTATATAAAAACAATAATATATACTTATTAAGCATTATATTCTTACTCACTGTACGAAAAAGTAGAAAAAATTATCCACTAGAACTTTAATTACAAGTATTTTTCCATTCTGCACATCATAACAGCGACCTGTTCAGTAAGCCTCCATCTTGTTTTTTAAGAAGATTTCAAGGGCAGATAACTGAAATCTTCTTAAAAAAACAAGATGGAGGCTTACTGAACGAGTCGCTGTTATGATATGCAGAATGGAAAAATACTTTTAATTAAAGTTCTAGTGGATAATTTTTTCTACTTTTTCGTACAGTGAGTAAGAATATAATGCTTAATAAGTATATATTATTGTTTTTATATAAAAATAATTTTTTCATATAGCCGCTAATCAGCATAAGCACCTGTTATTTTTCTACTAGCACATAACGGCCTAGCCAAAAATAGGTTAGTTTGAAAGTCAATTTCTAAAAGCCAGTAACACATGCCAGTATGTAAAATGGATGTTAAACTGAATATAATGATGATTATTATAACATTAGTTTTTTGGGAATAATGCTGAAACAAATTTTACTGTAAATAAGTGAACATACATTAGGAAATTACTGTTTTTATTGTGTGCGCATTGTATAATGACCTTTGTTTTTAATTAAAAATTTTTAAGAAATATATTTTTAATTTATTTTTTTATTTGTTTTATTTATTATTTTTTTTAAATGTACTTTATTTATTCATTTATTTTTTATTTAATTTATTTTTTAATTTATTCATTTTTGAAAGTTTACTTTATTTACTTATTTTTTAAAATTTATTTTTTAATTGATATTTTAAATTTTTATTTATTTTTTTAATTTATATTTTAATTTATATTTTTTTTATTCAAAATTTTTATTTACTTTAAAAGATTTAATTTTAATTTTGAAAATTTATTCATTAAAAAAATTTTTTTTTTTCTTTCATTTATATTTTTTAATTAAAAATTAAAAAAAAAAATTTATTTAAAAATATTCTTTGTTTATTTAACAAAAAATGATTATTTTTATTTTTCCAGAAATTGGTGAAACAAAACAAGAAGGTTGGTTCAACGCTGACTTCAGTTCTATGCCTAATAGTGAACCAGCCCCAGCTGGGGACAATGCGACGACTGAGGGTGGTTGGGATGCTTTTGGAAATCAAACTACAGATAATCAAACTAACTCGCAGGATACTTGGGCTACTGATAATGCCGCCGCCACCACAGCTACTACCGCTACTGCTAGTCAACCAACTTTTGGTATGGACCCTGCGATGGATTTATGTTATTCATTTCTCATTTGTTAAACTCATGAATTTCGTTTTATTTCGATGGTCCTTTTTTGGTATGCCAACACGCCAGTCGTTGGTGTTATGTTAGAACAACACAAGTGATTATTCGTTGATTTGAAAATAGAGGCATATTAAAACACGAATGAAAGAATATTTTCGTTATTTTTAATATCAGATGTTATGTGTATTCGCTAGATAAAAGCATATAGTCAAAAGCTTTTAGCAGTCATTTACACAAAAAATGCATATATATATATATATATATATATATATATATATATTCAACATCAATAATACAATGCAAGTCAAAAAAAACAATTTATAGACCATCCATAGAAACAGACCCCACTACTAACAATTCAGAAGCATTCTTTTTTCCATATTTCTAGTAACAACGGTATTATCCTAATTAGTGATGGGACGATTCCAATATTTTTCCCCACTTCCGCTACAATTACCAATTCTGTTCTAAATTCCCGATTCTGATACAATTACTGATTCCTTTAAAAAATTTTATTCTAGTGGTGGGACGATTCCAATATTTTAAAATAGGATTTTGAAAGTTAAATTTAAATATCACAGTATCGTTTGGTCGTTAAATTATTAATTAAACAAAATTGTTATCAAAATATAATTATTTTCTTTTAATATCTATCTATAAAATTATTGGATATAAATAGTTTTCAAAACTCAACCTTTTTATATATAAGTATTTTAATATATAATTATTTTTATATATAAGTATTTTTTAAGAATTTTAAAGCCAGTTTAAATTGTTTTCTATTTGCCAGTTTAAATACTTTCAAATTTCGAAGAGTCATATAGTAATTCATACTTTTTTTTTTTTCAACCATTAACAAAGGATTACGATAACTGACCGGTTTATGAAGAAACGGAAATGCATTCTGGTGGATTTAATTTTGTAATCAAATTATTTTTAAATAGGATTTTTTTAAAGTTGGGGTACTTTTTTACATTGGGACCTGTGCTAACTTTGACCAAGCCACTAACCCTAACTCTACTGCTGACCCTAAGCCCCACTGACCTTGATCCTAATGACGGGGTCAAAGTTAGCGCGGGTCCCAATGTAAAAAAGCACCAAAATTGGTTTTGATACTTATGCTAGTGCGTTTTTGATTTGAATAAATAATTAATAAATAATCAATAAATAATCAATAAATAATCAATAAATAATCAATAAATAATCAATAAATAATTAATAAATAAATAATCAATAAATAATTAATAAATAATCAATAAATAGTCAATAAATAATCAATAAATAATTAATAAATAATCAATAAATAATCAATAAATAATTAATAAATAATCAATAAATAATCAATAAATAATCAATAAATAATCAATAAATAATCAATAAATAATCAATAAATAATCAATAAATAATCAATAAATAATTAATAAATAATCAATAAATAATCAATAAATAATCAATAAATAATCAATAAAAAAAATAATGTATGATTCACGTAAAGGATAGAATCACATACACATGCAAACTGGTCACACAGTTTTGTTAATATAGAGATAAAAAGTGTGACGATAGAATCGTGACTGGTTGCGGTATGCTGAAGAATAGGCGATGGACAGGTGTGGATGGTACACCTTGAATTGTGCCCTTTCAAATTAACTATGAACTGGCTCAATCCACCCTGGGTGAATATCGTCAGAGGTTCAGATCAGATCCAGAATTTCTTGGAGATTGATCCAAGTGCTCCAATTAGAACTGGTATCACCTTTATCTTGTCCCAGATTCTGGCTATACTCTGAGTCCAGAATAATTGCCAATTTTCTTGAACTCCTTCTTCTTCTCCAAATTGTGATCACGGGAATTTCCGATGTTAAAAATTTTGCAGACGTCATCTTGTTTACGAGTTCATGTTATTTCTAATATCATTTTTACTTTTCTTTCTTGCCATTTCAGCTAAAAAGCAACAGTTTCGAGCTCTTTACCAATTCGAAGCAAGAAATCATGATGAACTTTCTCTCAATCCTGGTGACCTTATTAGTGTGAGTAGATCTTCAATTCGATTCGTTGCTTGAAAAAATAAATCCTGTTGTGTTTATAATTATGATCGTATAATGCTCAATTTTCTAAAATTCTAAAACTATAAAATTAAAGATTTGTGTAAAGTTTGATCACCTTGAGTTTTATATAAGATGAGACGTCTTCTTTTTAATCTGACCATAACGAATTATTGCTGGTCTCATAGTTGGCTCAATTAGCTATGATGTCTCTGTAGTAGTGGCAGTAGCGTCGTTCTCTCTCTTCGTTTGAGTTTATATAGGCTGATTCACATGACCCCTAAATGAGCAGGGATTGGTTTACTTGTTGGCCAATCTATGCGACCCTTAAAGAGACAAGGAAGACAACCACTGACCAATCAATGAGTGTGTTATAAATTCTAATAAAGGGCTAAATATTGCTCATTTGCTCCATCTGATACAGTTGGACTTTGCGACACAACAAGCTTCATAAAACATTGTGACTATTTTAATGGCCGTTGTCGTATCCAGTGTACTCCAATAAATTAATTGGAAGTGATTTAATTCAACAGATCACATCCATCTTAGGAGAACAATCGAACATTGTTGCATTTTGCACATCCGGTTGACACTCCAACCGGAAGTAATCATTTCGACAGACCTGGTGTATCTGGTAGAAATAGACCTAAATCCGTCTCACCCGATACACCTAGTGTCTTAGCCAATCAAAGCATCAGCAGAATTAGCCCGAGTACTATATGTGGGTACATTCTAAACCTTTTGTAACGTTTAAGCTGTCAACTTGTACGTTAAACTTCGGGTGTTCGATATTCTCACCCAGTTCATACAGTCAACACTCACACACGCAAACCAACCATTTAGTGTCATTATAATTGTTGTTGTTCCTCGCTGCAACGGTGTGTCCTGCTATCCTGCTGCTGGAACATGTCCGTTGTCCGCCGCCCCCATACTCGCATACTGCGCGTTACTAGTATCATCATCATTGTATTTGGCTGTAACAAATATTTTCATACACAGCGAAAGATAAGGCAGACTCTCTCTTTTAAATTTGATTACTTTTATTTAGGCGTCAATTTTCTGTCGCTCTTAGAAATGTTTTACTAACGAAGAGAGATTGAGATCAATTAACATCTTTTATCGTAGCTAATTCCTAGCTATCTATGGTCCATTAAGTCCTTAGCCATTCGAGGAGGGGGGGGGGAATTTCATCACGCCTGTATTCTTTTAGAGAAATAAATTCCCCTTTTCATTTGCGGACTACATGGAGAAATACGTCTGTTCAGCTTGCTTCCAAAAACCAGACTGGCTATACTCAAGTTTCCCACACAAGAACCCAAAATGAACCTTTATGCGCAAGTGCATTTTGACCCTTGACCTGAGGTCTCGTCAAACGTGTGTGAGCTCCGACTGTGAGAACAAGCTTTATTTTGCACTTGATTGTACGAGACCACCCGCAATAAATCGCGCAAACCAAACCAAACGATCCCCCACATATACGTCCACTCAACATGCGCCCGGCCTCACAGAGCCATTATCCAACCCTTTGACCTCTTTGGGCTTCAGCTGCTCCTGCCGACAATCACCTCAGCAGTAGTCAACTAGTTAACACAGCTAACTTAGCAGCAGCAGCAGTCAACTAGTTAACACAGCTAACTTAGCAGCAGCAGTCAACTAGTTAACACAGCTAACTTAGCAGCAGCAGTAGTCAACTAGTTAACACAGCTAACTTAGCAGCAGCAGTAGTCAACTAGTTAACACAGCTAACTTAGCAGCAGCAGTAGTCAACTAGTTAACACAGCTAACTTAGCAGCAGCAGTAGTCAACTAGTTAACACAGCTAACTTAGCAGCAGCAGTAGTCAACTAGTTAACACAGCTAACTTAGCAGCAGCAGTAGTCAACTAGTTAACACAGCTAACTTAGCAGCAGCAGTAGTCAACTAGTTAACACAGCTAACTTAGCAGCAGCAGTAGTCAACTAGTTAACACAGCTAACTTAGCAGCAGCAGTAGTCAACTAGTTAACACAGCTAACTTAGCAGCAGCAGTAGTCAACTAGTTAACACAGCTAACTTAGCAGCAGCAGTAGTCAACTAGTTAACACAGCTAACTTAGCAGCAGCAGTAGTCAACTAGTTAACACAGCTAACTTAGCAGCAGCAGTAGTCAACTAGTTAACACAGCTAACTTAGCAGCAGCAGTAGTCAACTAGTTAACACAGCTAACTTAGCAGCAGCAGTAGTCAACTAGTTAACACAGCTAACTTAGCAGCAGCAGTAGTCAACTAGTTAACACAGCTAACTTAGCAGCAGCAGTAGTCAACTAGTTAATACAGCTAACTTAGCAGCAGCAGTAGTCAACTAGTTAACACAGCTAACTTAGCAGCAGCAGTAGTCAACTAGTTAACACAGCTAACTTAGCAGCAGCAGTAGTCAACTAGTTAACACAGCTAACTTAGCAGCAGCAGTAGTCAACTAGTTAACACAGCTAACTTAGCAGCAGCAGTAGTCAACTAGTTAACACAGCTAACTTAGCAGCAGCAGTAGTCAACTAGTTAACACAGCTAACTTAGCAGCAGCAGTAGTCAACTAGTTAACACAGCTAAGTTAGCAGCAGCAGTAGTCAACTAGTTAACACAGCTAACTTAGCAGCAGCAGTAGTCAACTAGTTAACACAGCTAACTTAGCAGCAGCAGTAGTCAACTAGTTAACACAGCTAACTTAGCAGCAGCAGTAGTCAACTAGTTAACACAGCTAAGTTAGCAGCAGCAGTAGTCAACTAGTTAACACAGCTAAGTTAGCAGCATCAGTAGTCAACTAGTTAACACAGCTAAGTTAGCAGCAGCAGTAGTCAACTAGTTAACACAGCTAAGTTAGCAGCAGCAGTAGTCAACTAGTTAACACAGCTAAGTTAGCAGCAGCAGTAGTCAACTAGTTAACACAGCTAAGTTAGCAGCAGCAGTAGTCAACTAGTTAACACAGCTAACTTAACAGCAGCAGTAGTCAACTAGTTAACACAGCTAACTTACTCGGCTTGTCAATATAGTGAGACGGCGTCATCATCAGCAAAATAGTTGTAGTTTACTCTAGCGATTCATAAAAGCAGACAATCAATCAATCATCGCATGATATAAATGGGAGTCTTTCATAGCTACGACACTACCAACAATAAACTGTCCCTTTCTGTACAAAATCTACGCAACTCACAGGTAACATGAATTGGAACAAATACATAGAAGACACTGCCAAGGCTGCTGCAAAGAAACTGGGCTCCCTCTACTGTGCTAGAAAACTTCTCACACCTGACAGTTTCCTATATCTCTACAAAGCCACCACCCGCCCATGCATGGAGTATTGTTCTCACATCTGGGCTGGTGCACCATCCACTAGTTTCACCCTCTTAGACAAGGTCCAAAAAAAGAGTATCTAATCTAATAGGTCCTTCACTATCCATCAAGCTCCAGCCCCTGTCCCATCGTCATAACGTTGCATCCTTGTGCTTGCTTTACAAGTACTTCAAATGGAATGTGCTCCGATGAACTTTCTGCTCTAGTGTCCCCTTGACGTAAATACATTAGACCAAACCGACAATCAGCTAAATCCCATCCATTCACTGTGGAGGTCCCCAGATGCCGAAGAGCTTTCTACTCCAATAGCTTCTTTCCTTGAGCTCTCGGCATTTGGAACTCCCTCCCTACCTGCTCCCTGTTTCCCTGACTGTACAGACATGCAGAAATGTTAAATTAATGTGAACAGGCATCTCGCTGCACAGCTCCCGATTTAAGATGACCCCCTAAACTTTCACCCTAATTCTCAGTAGCTCCTTACGTCTACAGTGGCAACTTGTCTTGTTTGGGGTGAACTAAGTAAAAAAAAAACACAAAAAAAACTGTCCTTTTCAGGACAAATTAATCTTAACTTATTGTGAGCGAATTTAGTCTTTTTTACAACATCATTTAAAAACACCTTTCACTCCTGCCTGCTGAGTCCTGAACTAAAAGCAACGAGTTGTGTTTAGTTCGCAAAATAAAACTCTCATTAGACACAAATTGTCTCCCTTTTTGTTGTTGTCATATTTACTCTTTTTATTTTTACTTGCTAACGCGAGTCACAGTACGCTAGACGAAAGTATCATCTCATGAGTATCACGGCTCGTGTTACAGTATCAATAGTTTTTTGCCTTTTATTTAAAATTTATATTTTTATCTTCACACATTTCAAACTTCTGTGTTTTGTTGTTTGCAGGTATCAATTGACCAGAACGTTGCCGAGCCTGGCTGGATTAGCGGAGAAATTGATGATAGAACTGGATGGTTTCCGAAAGACTATGTTGAATATGTTTGTGATTTGGAGGACGCTGAGGTCTTTACAAAGTAGGTTCTTTATATATTTCTTCATATATTTTTACAATTACTTTCACGTTTCTTTTATATATATATGTATATATATATATAATTAGCAGGGCTGGCCTTTTGGCTAAGATCAAAGTGTAGTATCTGTTCCGATGGATACTGCACCCCATAGACTGGTATTGTCTTGGCCTTCGGGTCTTGATTTACGCCTGTCTATGGGTCTGTCCTGTGCAGTTCTAGGAGGTCCACCCTCCCAGGCTTCACCTCCCCTCTTTGGGTAGGAGTAAGTTTATTGCTTACTGCCTGAGGCACCCCTACCGGGGAATGCCGACGGGGCTGCCCAGGCAATTTTTAAACCCCACTTTCCCGACCCGATCTTGGGTCACATCTTACTTGTGGGAGTAAGATAAAAACTGACCTTGTGCCTAACTCCTGAAGAGGAGTAAATCAATACCCGGCGTTGCCCAGGGCAGTAAGAACCAACATAGGAGAGCTTAAAAAGTATGTGCAACAACTTTGTATGAAAACTTCTATCTCTTTCCGTCTCTCTATCTTTGTCTTTTTCCACCTCTCCTATTTTTCTCCTCCCTCCCCCCAATCTCCTCTTGTTTCCCCACTCAGCCCATTCCTCTCTTTTGTTTCAATGTGTTTAAAATAATAATAATAATGTAATTCATTTACCAGAACTTTCAGTTTTAAATGTAATACTGAAATCTTACATTTATTTCTCCCGGACAACGCTGCATAGAACAAAACACAATGACGTTCTTGATCCTGGGAAATTCAGTTGCCCCTTCGTCCTTCACAATAATATAAATTTTTTTTTTTTTTGTAGGGGGTTTATACTCATTAATTTCTTTACTTTGCTGTGGGGTGTGTGTGTTTTGCGGTTAGGGGATTTTGTTTAAATTTACAATTTAACAAAAGAATTAAATGGCTGACTGGTGTATGAATGAACCGAAATGCATTATGGTGGAATTTCATTTTGTAAAGAAATTAATGTGGGTGGGGGTGAGTGGGATACTCACTGACTCGTATGGTTTGTCGCGATATGTGTGCGTGTGTTTTTTTTTTTGTGGGTGGGGAGTCTGTTTATAATTCAGTGGATCGCAACCCACAAGCATCTTTCTGACACTTTTCACCCCCAATTTAAAAAAAATTTTTTTATGGAAATCGCTTCAGACAAGGCATGAAGCCACTTGATGTAAGGAGCTAACAAGAACAACTATGGTTATCGCAAAGACAAGAGATGCCTTTTGGCCTCAGTCTTGAAGAGACCAAGGTAGGAGGAAAACAGTCAGCAGGAAGAGAGTTCCACAAGCCCGCGGTTCTTGGAAAGAAGCTACTTGAATAGGAAGCTGTATTACAATGAGGTATGAAAACCGCGAATTGATGAAGACCACGTGACCAATAAACTAAACGAGCTGGAACAAAGGAAGCAGGCAATAGATCAGACAATTCTGAAGAACACATGCCATAACAGTATTTATAGAAAAGACTGAGACTAGCAACATCATGTCTGTAAGAGAGAGAGAGTGCAGAGAAGAAGAAAGGGTAGGGCCAATCAAATGACAGATACTTTTCTGCACCTTATCAAGAACCCTCAAATGGGACAGAGATTCGCCAGGCCAAATGTGACAACAGTACTCCATACATGGTCTGATAGTAGATTTGTAGAGATAGAGAATAGCCTCAGGTGTGAGAAAGTGTTTGGAGCGATAGAGAGAACCGACTTTACGAGAAGCAGAAAGAGCAATGGATCTAATGTATGAACTCCAAGAAAGATTTGATGGGAGAAAAAGACCAATAAGTTTCAGAGTCGATTTCTCCTCAAGAGCAGATCTATCCATGAGAATCTCAGGAAGAAAAGGGACACACTTACGATTGAAAGACACGAGCTGAGTCCTAACAGGATTAAACGAAACAAGCTATTTTGTACCACAATCCACAACTGAACTCAGGTCAACTTTTAGATCAGCTGCATATTTCGACTGCTAATTTTTATCCACGATCTAAAAAATATCCCTAAATAGAAATCTGTGTAATAATAAAATGCAAAGTCGAATTAGAAAACAACAAGAATGAATAGTGAATTAATGAGATGTCATTTTGAAAATTAATATGCAAATTAGCTAGCCAGAGAAACGTCCATCATGTGGACATGCACGGTATATTAGCTGAAGTTTTGTATATGAAATTAGCGTTTTAATGTCACTCTCAGTGCAATAAACTGCAAAAAAAATTCCGCCTGACGCCAGGCACAGCGAGGAAGAAAGGAAAGTTTTTTTTTCGTTGTGGTTGTAAGATGCGTTCTTGCTGCGAATCTCTTACAAGAGATTGGAGCTCAGTCGAACACTTTCCCTGGAAATAATTATAGAGTAGAGAAAGACTAGCAATGTGAGACAGGAGCTGTAAAGAACAGAAAAGATCATCTCCTCACTAGATTGTTAAGTCGATTTTTTTTTACTGTCAGCGACCTTTAATTCAAACAGAAAGAAATTGTTTATTTTTTATCGTTTACAGATACTTGGTATAATATTGCCGTCATGTTCATCAATTGAACTTAAATTTAACTATACCAGTCAAAAGATCCTTTTTAGGGGATTATTTATTAAAATAATCCAATTTATGAGCTATGTTTAAATTTTGATTTATTAATTTTTAATTTATTTTATTCATCTTTTATTTCTTTTTTTTTTTCATTATTAATTTTTAATTTATTTTATTCATCTTTTATTTCTTTTTTTTTTTCATTATTAATTTTTAATTTATTTTATTTATCTTTTATTTATTTTTTTCATTATTAATTTTAAATTTATTTTATTTATCTTTTATTTCTTTTTCTTTTTCATTCTTAATTTTTTATTTATTTTCATCTTTTATTTATTTTTTTTATTTTTTTTCATTATTAATTTTTAATTTATTTTATTTATCTTTTATTTATTTTTTTCATTATTAATTTTTAATTTATTTTATTCATCTTTTATTTATTTTTTAAATTTCTTTTCATTATTAATTTTTAATTTATTTTATTCATCTTTTATTTCTTTTAAAAAATTTTTTTCATTCTTAATTTTTAATTTTTTTTTATTTATCTTTTATTTCTTTTCCGTAGTGGTCAGCAGCCAGCAAGTACTTTATCCGCTTCCGAGGATTCATCTTTTACTGCTGTGCAATCTCGAACAGTGACTGGTTCTCCTACTCCTGGCCAGGTAGGATAACGATCTATTCACATATTTGATTTATACCTTTTTTTTTGGGGGGGGGGGGGGGGGTCTCTTAATTTTCATATAAGATGAGGTTTCTTAAGTGACTGCAAATGGCGGGAAGTCAGCGTTTGGGTTTTAAAAAATATGAATGTTTAAATACAAAATTGTATGAAAAAAATTGTTCCGATTATTATTTTCATTTTGAGGTTAGACATTTCGTGAATGACTTCCAACTTCTCCTGTCTGCTGCTATTTCTCTTGTGCCGCCCGCCAGAATCAGATCGTCATCAGCTCCATGTTGGACCATCGACATCGATGTGGGGCACACTTTGGAGTGTTTCGAATGACGTCGCTGTACCAGTTGAGACATCATTGTGCGACGTAATTTCTCATGAAAGTTGTTACAGTGAATGAGATCGGCCATTTTCTTCATTCAATTTTTGCAGTCAAGATCTTGTCGTTTCGATGTTTCGTTATCAACCATGTCTTGCTGATGTTTTTAAAAAGTTATTAAAAAAGGAATCTGGTGTCCAAATGAAATGCTTATAAATACTTTAACAAAAAGGACCCATGGCACAACGGATAAAAGTGCTAAGTAATAATCAGTTTTAGTGACCGTCTTCTGGACGATACTAATGGTACAATTATGAATTACTTAAGACTTCTACCCTATCATGGCTGGTGTTACCAGATCAGGCTGTCTGGAAATACCAGCTTCCTGACTTAAAATGCGCCAAACATTGATATTATTGTTTGTTTTTCTTTCCCTTTGCAAAACTTAATTATGTTTTGCAAAGCTAGAAACAAAAACAACAATTTTCCTCTAATAAACAACCAAACCAAACCCATGAATAAATATTTGAAAATACAAAGCATAAAACCTTTTACTGAAATGATCAAATTCGGCATTAAATAACCTGAAAAGGGTTGATATGCTGTCAAACAAAACGACCAAACCAAACACCATGAATAAATATTCGAAGATATAAAGAACTTGAAGCATAAAAACTTTTACCAAAATGATCAAATTCGGCATTAAATAACCTGAAAAGGGTTGATATGCCGTAAAACAAAACAACCAAACCTACCCGGTTATGGTCGACGGAAAGAGAGCAAGCTACCCCATGGATTAAATAAAGGATTCCGTTCGAATTTCCATACCGATTCCTGAGTTCAACAAGAAGCCCCTGAAGACGGTCGGCTGAAAGTTTGTGAGAATAACATCCAAGATGAGAACAGTAGTCCGAATAATCGAAAGAATGACACGAATGTTTTACCTAATTTATTTGGTCGAACATGCGCACCTTTGTGTTTCGTAAATGTCTATTCTTGATCTTTAGTCAAAACTAACGCAAATAATTTAATGTTTTTTTTTCTTTTGCTCATCACGTTATTTGTTGTTGTTATAGGGTTTGGCTGCCCCCGAAGGTTTACAGGCCGTGGCATTATATCCATGGAAAGCAAAGAAAGAAAATCATTTGACATTTAATAAAGGAGACACTATCATCGTGATAGAACAGCAAGATATGTGGTGGTCAGGCGAACTCAACGGACGGGTTTGTCTCTTTCTTTTTCTCATATTTTCTTATATATATGTATATATATATATGTATTTTCTTATATATATGTATTTTCTTATATATGAATATATATATATGTATTTTCTTATATATATGTATGTATATGTATTTTCTTATATATATGTATATATATATATATATATATATATATATGTGTATTTTCTTATATATATGTATATATATATATATGTATATATATATATGTATTTTCTTATATACATGTATATATGAACACATCCTTCCCTCCGCTAAAAATTGATCCTAAAATATTTAAAAAGCACTTTTCTCCCGGACAACGCCGAAGCCTCTGGGTCCTAAATTTAGGACCCAGAGGCTTCAGCGTTGTCCGGGAGAAAAGTGCTAAATGTCCTAGGTAGAGCTACTCTAGTGTTTCTCTTCGGATTATTGTGCAGATGAAAAGGAGGGGGGGGGGATCAGTAAGAGTGATTTTAGTAGTGCTCTGGAGGCCATCTTGATTTTCTAAATACTCGGCGTTGTCCGGGAGAAAAGTGCTCAATATCCTATTTTGCTTGCGGAGAGGAGGAGGGAGAGCCCCGGGCAACGCCGGATACCCCTGCTAGTACCCATATAAAAGTGCAATGATTAAAAATCTATTAAACCGTGCAAAGCTAATCTCTTCAAAAAGTTTTTGAAAGTTTTGGGGGTCATCCTAAATTGGGAGCTGTGCAGCTAGATGTTTTTTTTACATTAGTTTTAAATTTCTGCATGTCGGTACAGTCGGGGAAACAGGGAGCAGAGAAGGAGGGAGTTCCAAAGGCCGACAGCTTGAGAAAAGAAGCTATTGGAGTAGAAGGCTCTCAGGCATCTGAGGGCCTCCACTGTGAATGGAAGGGATCTAGCTGATTGTCGGGTCGGTCGAGTGTATTTACGTTGAGGGGGCACCAGAGCAGCAAGTTCATTGGAGCACATTTTGTTTATAATGGACTCTTCCAATCGTTTTATTCTTTCCTTTCTTTATTACCTTTGACTGTTAATAAAGAGAGAATGACAGAAGCGAGAATGATACACTGTATAAGACAAGATTGGGGTGTATCAAACAACATACAGTGAGAGAGGGTGAGAGTAATAGACAGAAGCTTAGTAAGAGATTGAACACTTAGTGAGATAATTGCAAATTACAGCTAATTAGAACAATTATAATTGCTTAATTAATTCTGTACAGTCAGATAAAATATTAAGAAGGAAAATGCGGACGAATAATAATTAAAAGGGACGTTCCCTTTTTGAAAGCAACATGCACGCATCAAGAAGTTTCATCGAATGTCCGGCTGGCTCGGTAGGCCGAGAGCATGCTGAAGGCGTTTCCACGAATAATGGCGATGGAGAGGCGCTTGTAAAGCCAAGCCAAGCCAATTCATGATTGTCCCCTGTGTGGCGCATCATTAACAGACCAAGACTGCTGAGGAAGTCGCGCATGGCGGGGCCTATCACTCCACTCGTCTCCACGGCGATCGGTTGAAACATAAATCTGTCAAGAAGACCGGTATATTTTGACCGCTTGCGGCTCTCTGCTGAAGCTACTGCATGTCCAGGGTTTGTTGCCGATTCTATCACTGACGAGGACGTAAAAGTGTCGACACAAGTCGCATTCCATATAAGTTATTTTTCCGTTTGCAAAGGGACAATGCCATCAGGTCGTTTGCCATCCCCTCTGTCGAAAACAATTAAAATGGATTTTTTTTTTTCCAAATATAAATTAATCCTAATACTAAATAAAATTTAACATATATTTTGTGTCATTTAAGTGTTAGGAAAAAAAAAGCTTTAGGGAAACAAATGTTGATTAACTTGGCTTTAATATAATAACATATTGAATGAATGTTTTGGTCATAAAACTATTTTTCCATTTCAGGAAGGCTGGTTTCCAAAGTCCTATGTGAAGTTGATTGGTACAAATGTTACTAAACCAAGGTATATATATATATATATATATTTTTCTTTTACTTGAAGTTTGTATCAGAATTTTGATTTTTTTTTAATTTGCTGCCCGTGTGTGTGTGTGTATGGGGGGGGGGGGGGAATGGGGCACTATACCTCCCTGTTACTGAATTGCTTTTAATTCTTTAGAATTCTGTTAAGTAAGCACTCTTTCTTTTTTTTTCCTTTTTTAAATGTTTTAAATAATATTGACAGATTCCAAAGAAATGTCTATGTTTATTGGGGTAAGCGATCATGTTGCTGTCCGCTTTGAAATACAAAAAGAAATATTTTCATAGTGATTATGTTTGTTTACCATTTTCAATGATTCAAATTAGGTAACATCGGTTTCTGTGTTCGAAATTAAATATTTAGAAAAATCCAACTCTTTGCTTTTTATTTTTTATTGGAGTGAGATTTTACTTTTTTATGACGATGTGCCGGTGGGGGGGGGAGATGCGATTTGCTCTTAAAAATCCACCGTTTAGTGGCGCTCATGAAGTGCAATATAAATATTATAAAATATTCGTAGATAAACATTGCACAAAAAAAAACATAAAGATTAATATTAAAATATAATTTTAATAAAGGTTCACATCGTTATCAGAGATGGGGTGTCGGCTGAAGAAAAAATCGGACTGAAGAGTGCATTTAAAAAATAAAAGACTGATCCCGACTCCTGCAAAAGTTGGCAACTCCTAACTTCCGACTTAGACTAATAACCTCAGAGGTGAAGAGCTGGCCAAAATTATCCAACTGCCAACTCTGTTAAAATCAAAATAAAAAATTAAAAAATAAATGATGCTGACTGCCCATCTCTGATTTTTAGTTTTTTTTTTTTTGGTTTGTTTTGTTTTTTAAGTTGTTGCTATTTCTTTTAGTTATGTTTTTTTTAGTTTTTTTTATTACACAATTTGCTACTTTTTATTTTTGTGTTCGCCAAATTTTGGTTCCTAAATTTCTGGTCGATTTTTATTTTTGAGTCTAAATATTTTTTCAGTTTTCTTTTTGACAAAGCAACATTGAAAAGGTATTTTTATTTTTTTTTTGGTTAAGGCCAAAATCTTTGAATGTCATCATTGTAGCATCTACTGTTTGTCGAGCATGTAATTCTTTCGATATTTGTTTCAAATAGATTTCTATCTCTCTATAAGTGATTATCGTATGATTGATACTCTCAGAGTTATATATATATATATACAGGAAGGGTATGTAGACATATTTTTAAACCATTGTTTCGTAATAGTATTATATTTTTTTGGAAAAAATCATAACAATATGTAGTGTTAAAATAAATAAAATTTATTTTAATCTGAGCTTTCGAGAAATAAAATTCTCCTTGTCAAAGAAGTGTCTTTCTTTCTTTTGTTTTTTCTTCATCGTCCGATTAAAATAAATTTATTTTAACACTACACATTGTTATGGTTTTTTTCAAAAAAAATATAATATATATATATATATATATATATAATGGTGACCCTCAAAACATGCCACCCATGGAATCGTTAATAAATCACGACCAAAATCAGGGCCAAGAAAGTAGTGTGTCAAACTTATTAAAAATCTTTGCACGTTGCATCCAAGTGTGTTCAGCATTGAACGGCGATGAAACAGAGACTGTTGGATATTCATAACTGAAATTTGGTGGACAAGTCAGGTATAGTCTGAATTTCATTTGTACCAAATATGGTTGAATTGCGGAAAATATTGTGAATTTTATTAACAATTAAATGGGTGCCATTTTTTGGTGACGTCTCAACCTGCATTTATTTTTTTATTGCTTTTTTACAGTCACACTACCATGAAAAAGAAAAAACATCTTATTATTCTTTTAAATGTCCAATTTTTAGAGTAGGGACTCGAATAATCATGAATTCTTACAATCTTGGAACATTTCCATAACGAGTAAGTAGGGTTTTTTTTTTTTGGTTTTTTTTTCATTTTACTTACTATGATAGGTTTCAGCCATATTTTTTGCCTTTCGAATAGGGTTATATTATGAAGGGTTATATTATGAAGGGTTATATTGTAAAGTGGCCTAGGGGAGGACTAAGACAGGATGTCGGTTGTCAGGTGTTCAATAGTTCAGATTTGACACAGGAGAGACAAAAAGTATCAATTGGCTTGCTGGGAGTTGTTGACAGAATTCATTCAGTGAGCTATCTATTTCTCTCTTTCTCTCTTTCTCTCTTTCTCTCTCTCTCTTTCTCTTTCTCTTTCTCTCTCTTTCTCTTTCTCTTTCTCTCTCTCTTTCTCTCTCTCTCTTTCTCTTTCTCTCTCTCTTTCTCTCTCTCTCTTTCTTTCTCTTTCTTTCTTTCTCTCTCGCTCGCTCTCTTTCGCTCGCTCTCTTTCTCTCTTTCTCTTTCTTTCTTTCTCTCTTTCTCTCTCTCTCTCTCGCTCTCTCTCTCTCTCGCTCTCTTTCTCTCTCGCTCTCTCTTTCTTTCTCTCTCTCTTTCTCTCTCTCTCTCTCTCTTTCTCTCTCTCTCTCTCTCTCTCTCTCTCTCTCTCTGAATAATGTACTTGAGATAATAAAATAAACATCTATTTTGTGTAAATTATAATTAACACAAATCCTGCCGCAAGCATGCTCTCTATACAGAATCATCTACCAGAGACATAATTCAGCTGAACAGAGCCACCTCCTTCTCTCTCTGTCTGAATAATGTACCTGAGATACTGAAACAAACATGTTTTTTTGGATTCAAACATCTTCGTGTTCATAGTAATTAACAACAATTCTGCTGCAGACATGCCTCCCCCCCCCCAACCTGGAGAATCACTTACCAGAGACGTAGCCAGTCCAGCAGAATAGAACCCATGAGCTGTCCAAGTCAGTTTTATCTCTTCGTCTCATGAAACCAATGATAATCATCGTCATATAAAACCGCAGAGAATCTAGATGGTCTGCAACAACAGACATGATCTTCTCGACGTTTGGATGCTTCATAAATTAGAGTTAAAAAAAAATGGCTGAAACGCGTAATGTTATCATGTAGTAAGTAAAATTGAAAATGAAAATAGAATGAAAAACTACTCGCTTTTTATCGAAATACACAGAAACTCTTTAAGTTTATGGCATCATCATCATCATCATCATCATCAGGGTTTGTGATCACCCCTGGAGAAGGAACCCCTCCCTGGTTTCAGGCACCCTATTAGTCACTGTAACTCAAGGGGTTTTGCCATAGTCGCCACGCTAGACACTGCGGGTTGGCGACACTATTTTCCCATAGCTAGGTGTTCCCAAATAGTGACCGATCCAGCACTGGTCAGGCTCAACGTTGTCCAACTTCAGTGATCCAACGGGAACCGGTGTGTCAACGTGATTTTGCTGTATATATATATATATATATAGTAAGCGGGAGCCTCTGTGTAGCTTAATTGCCATAAATATATTTTCATAGCTTACTACCTAGCTCTACTTACGTATCGAGCACTGTTGAAGTAAATACTGAAAATTGATACATAAAAAATTATAATCTCATAAAATTTTATGTGGATACATGAAATACTAATATATATATATATATATATATAAAAGGAGATTGTAGTTTGCTTGAAGCATTGCTGGTAAATATAAGTGCAGATTAGTCCGAGGCTGTAGCAATGCGATGTAGTTGCCGTAAGATGGAAAAGTGAAAAGAAATAAACAAAGAGAGAAAGTGAAACTCAAAACGATTTATTAATAATTTCACGAAAAACTAATTAAATACCAAAATAGTAAATACTGTCTAGTAAGTAACAGTTCGGCAAAGGGTAATCTTAAATTTTCGAAAGAAAAACTTTCATTTTCAGAAGACAACAATAAAAGACCGAGAGGGTCGAAAAACCGGGAAAAACCGGTGTCAAACCATTGAAATACCGCGGTACCAACAATTTGACTATTTAAAAAATAATCAAGTCTTTCTTTTTGTTCATGGTAGAATGATTTTAAAGAAGCACCTATTGTTTTCTGATTAGAATGCATCAAATGTTTTTCTGATTATGGTTCATTTTTTTTTTTCTTTTTGAAACATGTATGTTTCTTGTTAAGTTCACGAAAAACTATCTCTACGTCTGAACCTAACTTGTCAGTAATTTGTTGTCGTCGTTGTCGTTGGTGGTCGTAGGATTCCTTTCTACTTTTTGAGTTATTGTAGCTCTATTTCTAGGGACAAGGGATCTTAAACTCCTTATTGAACTGTTATTGCTTACATACGCATTGATAAAGTGTGAACTGCTTTTACCAGGCTATCGATTTGTGGAGATTTTCAATCCTCTCATAGTTTTTATCATGATTTAATTGTCAATCTATCCATCTTGTTAAACCTTACCCTCAAATGTTAGCCTTGATAAGTGGTGACTTATATTAGTAAAAAAAAAAAAATTCTTGTGAAATCAGTTAATGCAGTTTTCAGGCAGCAACTGTTGGTGGCCATCTTGAATTCTAAATAAAACCCTTTCTTGCAATATTCATCTCTTGTAAGAATTATATTTCAATAATAAATTACTAGCAAGACCCGTGTAAATTATACAAAATGATGTTTTCAATACTAATTATCTTGTTCCTAACTTATCCATGTTTGAATAAAATAGATTAAATTAAATTTGCCTCCAATTCATGAGTAGCATACAAAGATCCGGAAGGTCGTTGCTTTTGATGTAAGCGTGACACACGGAATAACACACACGCTATCGTATTAATATGTGTCTTTCCGGTCGTCCCCCATCCCTTCGATGTAGAAAAAAAAAACTCTTAGAGGTTGGTTGGGATCGAACTATAAACCAGTCGGGCCAACGTCAAAATCCTACGTCGCTAACCGTTGCGCCAAAGGGAAATACTTGAAATATTACGAAAATTAGGTGACTTGAATGTTTTTCCAAATCTAGGTGCGACATGCATATGCAGAGCTTTTGATGTAAGCGTGACACACGAACACACACGCTATCGTATTAATATATAAATAATAATGAATTATAAGTTCTTAATAATAGCGAGTTACATTCCAACCACCATGTATAAGATTTAATTGATTTTACTTATATAATAGATATTTTTATATTAAAACAAAATTATCATTTTAGAATTTATGTTTCCTCTTATGGATTTTAGCGTTTGGACTGACTAACTCATCCTGGCTGCCATGCTCACAACGTTTCGGCCGTTCTGCCCTCCGGCCTTCATCATGTGTCCTGTATCGAACTCGGGAACCGTCTGTCTGGACTCTCGAACCAAATCCCTTTATTTCATTGGGTACCATGCTCGGATTCCATTCTTTGGCTCTGGGACACACTCGTTAATTCTCCGATGCTTTCAGTTCTGCTGCTGCTGCTGCTTATCGCTGTATTGCTGCTGTTGCTGAATGTGACTTTCACTGTCTTCGCCCAGGATTGAACTTAGCACCTCCAGATAACTTGCAACTTTCGAACCAACGACTTAGACCTCACGGCCATGTGTCACTAGGAGTTCAATACAGGATACCTGATGAAGGCCGGAGGGCAGAACGGACGAAACGTTGTGAGCATGGCAGTCAAGATAGGAAAACCCCTCATCTGAGAAATACAGACAATTACTATGTTCCCTCTTATTTTAAATATATTTAATTTTTTGCAATCAATATTTGTCTATTAAAAAAAATATTTACAAATCTTGTTACACAACATTTTAAATATTATTCATTCATCTTTGGAATATTGATAAGAACAATAGTCCAAAGAAAAAACAAATAATTCCTCATCACCAAAAGTGTAATATGATAGAAGGGAGACGTGTAATTTAGCATAAATTACCGACGAAGACCTTAAGTCATAAAAATATAAAAAGTCGGAGTATTATTATTTCTTTAGAAATTTTGAAAATGAAATTTTGTGTTAGAACTTTGGTTATGACACCAGTCAACAGACAGTGGGCAATTAGAATTTGATAAAACAAATGAAGTTTTTAAATTAGTTTGCATAGTTTATTAGAGATTTGATGGTATTCGCAAAAATCTCTGAATCGGAATTAATCCGAAGAGTGTATGTGATGTACATTGTGAATCGAAGCGATATAGTTAAATAGATAGAGAAACCAGGGAGTAGTCAGACATGACTGGAGATGGGCAAAACAGGAGAGAAGGAAGACACACAAGTTTATGTTTAGCCAGGTACAGACAACGGTTTGCTGCAAACATATAAAAAAATCTTTACACATAGTTGAGTTACAATCAAAACTTGTAGCTGTGTGTTCATATAAACAGAAGGGAACCTTTATTTACAACCAAAAACAAATTGTACATTTTTTCTTCTTTATGGTGTCTTGTGTATACTACCAATAACTGACCAGAAATTATCACCAATCAACAAAGCAATTAAGCAAGAAACAACAGTAGCAGCACCAGCACCAAAGAGGGAGTTACGAATAGAAATGGCAATGCTTCAATTAGCTATGGCAGTCTCTCGGATTTTAAAACCCTTTAATCAGCACGGGCGACACTACATTGTGTTTCTCTTGATATTGTTTCTTATAGATGGTTCCGATAATTTGCATGATAATGTTCTTTATTGTACATCATTGTTACGTTTCCTGATGAAGTTGAATGATGGACGTTATGTATTCACCAATTTCTGTCTGTACACACAGTATTTCGACAACGTCGGAATGTATTTTCAGTGACCAACTGTAAAAAGAGGTTGTCAATGGATCAAGGAATCAATAATTCAGTTTTAAAATATTCCGTAAATCTTCCTTTTTTTTTTTTTATTAAGAAAATTTTTTTTTTTTTTTTTAAATATTAACCCTATCGAGATGAGGTAGCACTTGAAAACGTCCGCCTTTTACAGGCCAGGGCGCCCGTATCTGCTGTTCAAAAATCTTGGTTATTATTCTCTTGAGGTGAGTTTTGAATCAAGATTTTTAGGAGAGGCTGCGAGCACTCCAGCCTGTCGAGGTTGCCCAAACTAGATGCCATTTTTTTTCCGCTGATAAAAATAAGTGCTGTCTGAACTAGTGTTGGGACAACTAATTGGAATCAGAAAAATCAGAGCTTTTTAGGATATCGGAATCGGAAAGATTTGTGCCTATTTTCCCGTGCCAGAAAAGATTCTTTTAATTGTTTGTTTGTTTGTTTGTTTGTTTGTTTGATGGTTGTTTGTTTTTGTTTAAAATTTAATTTCCATTGCTGGTATTGATGATAAAATTTTAAATATTTATTGATTTTAAATTATCAGTAAAACAATCTATAGATCACCCCCAAGTTTATTTTTACGTTTGCAAAATATATGCAGATATTACACGGGTTTTTACGGTAATCCGGAAAAAAAACACAAAAAAAAACAAGAACTGTATAGCTAAATATTTAAAGATTTTACAAGAATCGGAATTGGGAATTTAGAACAGAATCGGTAAATTCTGTTCCCGATATCAATTCTTTAAAAAAAAAAAAAAAAAAAAAATTTTCTTTTTTTTTTTTCTTTTTTTTTTTTTTTTTGAAGATGGTGATTTAACGGAGAGTCCTCATCTACATTTAAAATTGTAGATATAATTTTCATTTTAATTTGACAAACTATTTAATGTTTTCCTTATATGTATTGTATCCAAGATTTTGATAAATTCATTGTGTGCCATTTTCATCAATATTTTTCACTTTAGGGCAGTCACCTAGAGATGACGTCTCGATAAAAGCACTGGTCCCCATCACATTACTGGGTGGGCATCAGGAAGGGGATCAGCCCATAACATTTTTGTCTCAGTTAAGGAAATGACTTCCAAAGAAATCTGACCAGAGATAAGTTTGCAAGTCAATTTTTTAAAGCTGTCCAACACACGCCAGTATGTAAAACAGACATTAAACCGAATATGATATTTTTTCCTATTTATCCACTAATGCCATTTTTACCGGGTTATTTTTCCGGTGCCATTTTTTACCTAAATTCTTTATTATTATATATAGAATTTGGTTTTACTAGTAGTTTAAAATCAAATATTTATCATTTTATAATTAGTTCCAGCAATAGAAAATTAAGATTTTTAACAAGAAAAAAAAATCTTTTTTAAAGAATGGTTTTTGGAATCAGAAATTAGGCTCAAATTTTTGTGATTTTGATACCCAAAACGTTCTGATTTTTCCGATTCCAATTAAAAAAGTGATGACCCTAAAAGTTCCAAGTCTCCCACTTGTTCTCTCCTATATGAGTAAGTAGAGTGGGGTCGGTTTTTAGTATATAAGTTTTTTTTATGGTGTTTGTTTTCCAAAAAGTAAATGTAAACATGCGCCAGGCTGCATGTTTAGTGGTGTGCACAGTTGCATGCTACGTACGGCAGACCTGCAATGGGAGAAATATTGAACTCAGAGATCACCCAAGAAATGGTTTGACCCCCTCAGAATTTGATTTCTCCAGTTTGAAAAGTTATTTTCTCTTTAAATTGGTGTTTAGGTTGAGAAATTAAACCACTTAAAGTTCTGGAAAAATTAATATCCTTTCAGATCCGAGGTTCCGTGCTGTGATTATGACCAACTTGAGATTTTCCGAAATTAATGTTCATATTAGATGATCGACTTCATAGTCAGTTTTTTTGTGTCCATAGATTAACAGCTGATAATTTTGAGTGGTTTCTCTGGTCCAAGTGATTTCTATATATATTCCAACAGGGGGTGGTCAGTTGAGTTTCTGTCTGTCTCAGCGACTCATCGGCATTTGTGCCTTAAGTGGACCGACTATTTGTGTTCGGTTGTAAGATATGTTTGTCTTGATTTGCAGGCTTCTTGTTCAGTTGAAGAAAACGAGTATAATTTTAACATTTCTCGAAATAAAACAGCGTTACTTGTTTTGAACTGGAGTTGTAGTTTTGTTTGGATGGAGAATCCTTTTGTTGCTGCAGAGACACAGACCACATGATTGACAAGAAGTGGGCGATCATGGTCTGTGCAGTAAACACACGTTCCCAATAACACACAGACACACACGTTCCCAATAACACAGACACACACGTTCCCAATAACACAGACACACACGTTCCCAATAACACAGACACACACGTTCCCAATAACACACAGACACACACGTTCCCAATAACACAGACACACACGTTCCCAATAACACAGACACACACGTTCCCAATAACACAGACACACACGTTCCCAATAACACAGACACACACGTTCCCAATAACACAGACACACACGTTCCCAATAACACAGACACACACGTTCCCAATAACACAGACACACACGTTCCCAATAACACACAAACACACAGACACACACGTTCACAATAACACACAGACACACGTTCACAATAACACGCAGACACACACGTTCACAATAACACGCAGACATCCACGTTCACAATAACACGCAGACACCCACGTTCACAATAACACGCAGACACACACGTTCACAATAACACGCAGACACACACGTTCACACAGACACACACGTTCACAATAACACACAGACACACACGTTCACAATAACACACAGACACACACGTTCACACAGACACACGTTCACAATAACACACAGACACACAATAACACTCCGGTACATGTTTAAAATAAGACTAAAACACTTATATCTACAAAAAATAAACTTTTTTCTCAAGTAGTTTTCTTGTTACATAACCACTGACCACTGCCATAATACTCTCCCCAAAGCCGAGATTGTTTGATTTTGATTTCTACTTTCAGTCAATCAAGTGAGGTGGCAACTGAAGGAAGTGTTAGTGAAGATAATCGCACCACTGACACCTTTGAGAAAAACACTTCAGCCGGTGAGCAACCACTTCTTTTCTTTTCTCGTAATTAAACAAAAATTTTAGAATTGATCTTTCTTACTTTTTACGCTGCATATATGAAAAGATTCAAATAAAATTTTTTTTAAATAAAACAAATTTAAAATATATTCTCGAAAAATCTATTTTCACCAGAAAGCGTTTCAGAGAAATCCATGAAAATAATTTGCGAAAGAAAACGAAAATATTCCATTATTTCTGATGTATCTGCATATATCAGAGAGTTAAACATTTTATTTCACTAAAAAACACTTTTCACTTTAAAGAAGTTAGAACACCAAATAATGTTATTTATTTATTTTGTTAAATGAATAAAATCATTTATTTACCTTTCCGCTAAAACATAATTTTCCAATAAGACTTTTGTTTTTATTTTATTCATTCTGCTGGTATTAACCCACGAGGGGTCGCCAACCTGTGGATAGAGCCAAATGTACGTCCGTTCTTGTTGACGAGAATGTTGAAAAGTAGGTACTGATATCGAATGTGAACCAGTTTCCGGGAATTTCGCGTCGGCAGTGTTCGGGCATGTTACGTAAACATCCAAGAGATGCCACAGTGAATGTTGACAGACGATAATTTTGATACGTTTCTGCATCATATTTTCAAGAAAGATAGCAAATAACAAAAAAATGAACAAAACAGCGAAATCACTGTTAATAAATATTTTTTTTTATTTTTGTAACAAAACAATGCTTAACAACTGTTAATAAATACATTTTTCATTTTATTTTTTTTTTATTTTTTTGTAACAAAATAATTTAAATTTTTTTTAACAAAACAATGCTAAACAACTGTTCATAAATACATTTTTTATTCTTTTAAATTTTTTTGTAACAAAACAATTTAATTTTTTTTTAACAAAACAATTTAATTTTTTTTTAACAAAACAATTTTAATTTTTTTAACAAAACAATGCTAAACAACTGTTAAATACATTTTTCATTTTTTATTTTTTTAAATTTTTTTGTAACAAAACAATTAAAATGTTTTTTAACAAAACAATTTAAATGTTTTTTAACAAAACAATTTAAATGTTTTTTAACAAAACAATGCTAAACAACTGTTCATAAATACATTTTTTATTCTTTTAAATTTTTTTGTAACAAAACAATTTAATTTTTTTGTAACAAAACAATTTAATTTTTTTTTAACAAAACAATTTTAATTTTTTTTAACAAAACAATGCTAAACAACTGTTAAATACATTTTTCATTTTTTATTTTTTTAAATTTTTTTGTAACAAAACAATTAAAATGTTTTTTAACAAAACAATTTAAATGTTTTTTAACAAAACAATGCTAAACAACTGTTCATAAATACATTTTTTATTCTTTTAAATTTTTTTGTAACAAAACAATTAAAATGTTTTTTAACAAAACAATTTAAATGTTTTTTAACAAAACAATTTAAATGTTTTTTAACAAAACAATGCTAAACAACTGTTCATAAATACATTTTTTATTCTTTTAAATTTTTTTGTAACAAAACAATTTAATTTTTTTTTAAAACAATTTAATTTTTTTTTAACAAAACAATTAAAATGTTTTTTAACAAAACAATTTAATTTTTTTTTAACAAAACAATGCTAAACAACTGTTAAATACATTTTTCATTTTTTATTTTTTTAAATTTTTTTGTAACAAAACAATTAAAATGTTTTTTAACAAAACAATTTAAATGTTTTTTAACAAAACAATTTAAATGTTTTTTAACAAAACAATGCTAAACAACTGTTCATAAATACATTTTTTATTCTTTTAAATTTTTTTGTAACAAAACAATTAAAAACAATTAAAATGTTTTTTAACAAAACAATTTAAATGTTTTTTAACAAAACAATTTAAATGTTTTTTAACAAAACAATGCTAAACAACTGTTCATAAATAAATTTTTTATTCTTTTAAATTTTTTTGTAACAAAACAATTTAATTTTTTTTTAACAAAACAATTTAATTTTTTTTTAACAAAACAATTTTAATTTTTTTTAACAAAACAATGCTAAACAACTGTTAAATACATTTTTCATTTTTTATTTTTAAAAATTTTTTTGTAACAAAACAATTAAAATGTTTTTTAACAAAACAATTTAAATGTTTTTTAACAAAACAATGCTAAACAACTGTTAATAAATACATTTTTATTTTTTTTTTGCATTTCTTTTTGTGTTCAGTCAACTAGTTATAAAGTAGGTTTTTTTGTCTTTAGAAAGACTGAAAAAGAATTGGGGGGAGGGATTTTTGACATTGTCTTTTTTAATCAGTCGGGTTAGGGTCGGGGTTAAACAGAGGCTTGTCTATCTCAACCATTACCCTGGGCCTTTGATCTGACGAGGATTTCATAACAAATGGTCTTCGCAGACCTCCCTCAAAAAATTCTTCCAATCGGTCTGCGTGTTCGGTGATCCAATGCTGCATTCCTTCCATGTCTGACAGCTGATTTGCTAATTGCCTCAGCATATCCCGGGTTTTTACGTAACATGCCTGAACGCTGCTGGTGCAAAGTTCCCGGACATATTCGATATCAGTACCGAAAAGTATAGTCCGATGTGTTTTGCGTGGTTAGCGCTTCTTTAAATAACATGAGTTGTTTACATCATGGAAAAGATTATTTTCGTAAAATTAAGTTTGTTTTATTTCTCTACTTTTGAATACAAATGTTATCAGAGAATCTAAAAGCGAATCACGATGAGAACAAATGAGAATTCCAAAAATATATAACAAATAAGAAAATCTTATTGAATCTGTTTTAAATGAAAATTAAAAGCAGCATAGTATGGATAGCGAATAACAGACAACAAAGGAAGGGGAGAATTAAAATGTAAGCGTGTTAGGAGAAAGTCACAGTAAAACACAAAAAGTCACAGTAAAACACAAAAAGTCACAGTAAAACCTTATGTATGACAAGAATATAATGATAATAATATATTGTAAAAGAAAATGGCAAAAAGGTGAAAACCAACTTACCCGAATGTGAACCCATGGAAGAAACAAAGTGGAAACAGGGAATAGTTAGGGAAGGCATTATATTGGAGCAGGTGCTGTTCTCATTGGCTGATGCAACTCTATAAGAAAAGTCGAAGATTGTCACTTCCTTCACAAAAGGAAAAAAAAATTGCAATGCTGTTGTGCATAGCTAAACGCTTTTAAGGAGGCAACCTGGCGTGCCCGGAGTCATGTCGGGGTTGCTGTCTAAGCCGATATGATGCGGAATCCGAAATTGGTAGTGAAGGCAGTGCATCACTGAAGACCACCCTTGATGTATCTAGAAAATGTATTTTACAATTGTATGGAGTATTCTTGAAGTTACGCCATAGAAACGTTTATAATTCAAAAAGTTTAAAGTTTTCATGATTATTACTGTTATCAAAGCGCTTCAGATTTATACATCAGATTTGGAAAAATCAGAAGGTGAAATTCTCTCAATCGATCTTGAATGAACTTGTCAAAGGTCAAAGTTATATAAGATGTCGGACTTGATTGGCTGCAACATTAACAGAACCGAAGTTATTGTCAAATGTGTGGCTTTGACCTTTTCTGTAACCTTGAACTTTGACCTAGATATCCTAAAATGAAATCAGATCTAAGTTAGACCATGACCGATACTTTGACCAAGTTTGGTGACGATTGGTCAAGCGATGTGGACGCTAAGCTGTACACAAATATAGTAACAAATGAACAAACTCTACCGAAAACATGACCTCTTAGACGGAGGTAATTATAGATGATATAAATAATAAGTGGAAAAACATTTTCATGCGAAAACGGCTGATTCAATGGTGCTTCTTTCATTTAACAATGACATATTAGACCTCTCTTTAAAAAAAAAAAATAGCTAAAGAAATGTATAAACTTTGTTATGTACTTGCGTGGTAGCCATACACCAAATATTACGCAAATTCACCCAGTATTTATTAAATTAAAAATAAAAAACGATTTTATCTATGATCACCATTTTTGTTGAACTTTGAGTTTTTTCGAGAAAAAAGATTTGAGTTATCTCCCTTTTCTAATCAGTAAGCTGAACTGGGTAAACATGTCTAGCGATACGTAAGATCCTTATTTTTTTCTTTTTCTTATAATTTAATAAATACTGGATGAATTTGCGTAATTTTTGGTGTACAATCTTATTTTCAGCTACCACGTAAGTACATACAAAAGTTTATACATTTGTTTAAATATTTTCATGTCATTGTGAAACGAAAGAAGCACCAATTCAATTAATGACATTTTGATAAAATGTATCCATTTTTCAGATTCATAAGGAATAATATGTTGTATACTCTCTTCTCTTCTAAAGTAGATATTGATCCTTTGCGATAAGACTACTATATTCTTTGAAGTTGACAATGATTGTTTTTACTTTACTAAATGGATTTCCAATTTCTTTAAAAAAAAGAATGTTTTTATTTGTTAATATTAATATACTATCAGCGGGACCCTGTGAAAATTCATTATTAAAATTAAATATCTGAAAAGGTGTAAATCCTATGAAATGCTGTGAACATAGATCTTCTGGTGCATGTGGACATCTGATCAGTTATCTTCCTGGAATCATTGGGGTTTTTTTTTTTTTTTTACAGGTCTTTCAACACCATACTCTCTACACCAGGTGACTCAGTCGGGAATGATCAGATTCTAAGTTTTTACCCAGATGACTAGCTACTATGACTCCCACGCTTTGAAATACAAATATATTGCAGACAACTCTCCTGTCTCTCCTTGTTTAATTTTATAGTAAACTAGAAGGGAAACCCAGCGTTGTCTGGGATTGAATGAACAACCTTATGCTCTTCTGCCTTCAGCCCATAACACTTTTTTATTCTTATTTTATTTATTTTATTAGCTACGTAACTCGCGCTTCTCTTATTTTGTCCTTTAGTCTTCACATTCCATGAACGATGTTTCTGACAAAGGGGGAAGAATTGCTGTTTTCTGGGTCGGAATCTATCCATCTAGCACTTATCGTTGGCTATGTTTTCACCTTGAAGTAGTATTTTTTTTTTTAGCTCCTTACATCAAGTAGCTTCATGCATTGTCTGGAGTGATTTCCATAAAAAACAAAAACAATAAAATACATGAGGTGATAAGAATGGACGTGAGAAAAAGAGGGATAAATGAAAACCTGGCCAGAGATAGATTAGTTTGGAAGTCAATTTCTAAAAGCCGTCCAACACATGCCAGCATATAAAACAGACGTTAAACCGAATATGATGATGATGCATTAACTTGAGCTGAAAAATGAAAAAAATTCTAAGAATTCAATCTAAAGTGAAAACAAAACCTTTGCAGTGTTTTCATCATCATCCTTCAAATTGTTTCGAACAGACCAATGAATCCGTCCTGTTTTTATAAAAAGATTTTCCAATTTTCTACAAAGTCATTTTTACCCCCTTTTTTTTTCTTTTTTTTTATCGTCTCCTTGCAGTTCAATACGTGGCAATGTTTAATTATGTTTCCGATGAGCCCAGTGATTTAACCTTTAACCAAGGAGACATTATAAATGTGACGTCGATGGAAGGCGATTGGTGGACAGGTGAACTCGGATCTCAGAGAGGAATGTTTCCTGCGAATTACGTCAAGAAAATGGAAGTTCAGGTATGGCGTTTCGGAGTTTTTGAGATGAGGATTGATAATTTATATTATTTGGATTGTTCAGACTACTGTTTTCATCTTGGATATTATTTTCACAGCGTTTCGGGCGATGTAACCTTCGACCTGCTTCAGATGCGTCTTGCTGACCTCTGGAACCTGTACGGAACTTTGAATAGGACCCTTTATTTAAATAAAGGGGGTAGATTGCTTGTGTTCAGTTAGTCATGACTGGATAGAAGTCTTAAATAATTCTTAAGTATTTTACTAGTGTTGCCTGTACCGAGGATTGAACCATCAACCTCTAGAAGACCGTCACTTAGAACTGATTATTACTTAGCACTTTTATCCGTTGCGCCGCGGGTCCATGTTGAAATTCTGTATAGATTTCAGAGTTCAACAAAGATTTTGACAAGATGCGCCCGAATAAGGTCGGAGGTTACATCGGCTGATATGTAAAAATAACATTCAGGTGTGACATTTACATTTTTGCAATCGTCATCAGAGACGCAATTTGTCACGTTCTTATTTAAGTTTTATTCAGATTTCTAAAGATTATTTTTTGGGAGTATACGGCTGCGATCAAGGGGAGGTGTTCTTTTAGGGTTTGCATTCTCTGAAACTATTTTTTTTTTTTTTTTTTTTTTTTTTTTTTTAAACTTTGATTCCCCCTAAACAAGGTATATGGCCACTGAGACATAAGGGACGACTGTGATTAGGTGGCCAGATTTATAGGGGGTATCCTAAGTAGGGAGTTGTGTAGCAAGATATTTGTTAACATTACATTTAAATTTATATTGTTTTTAGATAGTGGGTTTAACAAGGTGGGTGTTTGTTGAATGTCAGAAAACAAAGTTCACATAAGTAGATTATTAGCTGAGTCTTTATCTATGGGGTTGTGGTTTTGGGAAAGCCCGCCGGAGATAAGTGCAGGGTCCGGTTCCATGCGTGACGTGGAACTACGATTATCCTGATGTTATGCAACTGCTGATAGAACGGATGCTCTTAGCGCTACGTAAGAGTTAGGGATCCTGTACTGTCAGTTGGAAACAGCAGCCAGACAAGCTGTCAAACCTGTACCCCTCAACCTGTCAAAACAAGAGCGGCCCAAACTAGTTCTGTGAACTGAGTGACAAGAAATTGTCCCAAAATGATTGTTCTAACAAGTTATTACATTTTAATTGTATTTCTAAATGGTCAATCTTTGGGATTCATGATCTGTCTAATGGATGCCGTTGTGAATTATGAAATCAGATATGCCGCATTCAAATCCCATTAAATCTGTTGCGGTTCTTTATGTACTTTTGGCTAAGATCAAAGTGTAGTATCTGTTCTGATGGATACTGCACGCCTGTCCTGTGCAGTTCTAGGAGGTCCACCCTCCCAGGCTTTGCCTCCCCTCTTTGGGGAGGAGTAAGTTTATTGCTTACTGTCTGAGGCGCCCCTACCGGGGAATGCCGACGGGGCTGCTCAGGCAATTTTTAAATGGCCAGAGTGCTCACCTCTCGAGCGCTGGCTTTTCAAACCCCACTTTCTCGACCTGATCTTGGGTCACATCTTACTTGTGGGAGTAAGATAAAACTGGCCTTGTGCCTAACTCCTGGGGAGGAGTAAATAAAACTTGTGGGAACAGTATGAACGTCCGGAAGAAGCTACGTCGTGGCCAACTCAAAATGTGGCTCAGACGGTGGCATATGCAAATTGTTTTTGTTATGTAGAACAGTTGAGGTAGCAGGTTCAGTTCACAGGAGTAGGCCGAGAAAACATAGTAGGGAGTGATAAAAATGAACCTGAGGGGAAAGAGGAATAAATAATTACCTGGCCAGAGATATGTTACTTTAGAATTCAATTTCTTAAAGCCGTCCGATGCATGCCAGCATGTAAAACGGACGTTAAACTGAATATGATGATGATAGTGCAATACAAAGTGACCATACTGATTCATCCTCATCCCGAGCACGACACAGAACTGCATTGTACACCCTTAGGCAAGGTGTTCACCTCTATTCAACCCCACTATCGCAAAATCCATCTTTCCAAGCCCTTCCTTTCTGACGTATCCTATTGAGTACCCCCCCCAATCGTTCTAGGTATGACACAATACAGTAGTGAGGCCCCAATTTTTGGAGTTTTGGTAGTATCACCATTTAGTTACCAGTACTGTCAGGTTCACTCTAACCTAGAGTAATAGTACCTAGAGTAATAGTACCTGTGATGGCCTCATCTATGAATTAAATAGACAATTTTTTTAACAAAATATATCACACCTACAGGACAAACCAATTGTATAAAAAACATGTGTACAGTTTTGGCATAAAATGACCCATCAATGGTTGACATGCCGTAAAACCCAACAACCCACCAACCGATTCGTCCACAGAAAAACAGTTCGCCTTATTTTTAAAATCTTTTTTGATCTCTTCTTCCCAACCTTTTTCAACAAAACATTTTGAATATTAACTTCCATCCACAACTTTTCTCTAATAGATCAACATTTCGTTGATATATTTTTCTTAAAATAATTACAATTAATTAAATTAATATTTTGATATTTCCACAATAATTATAGTTTTTACAGTCATGAATATTTTTGCTTTTTTATGTAAATATATAGAGATTTGTTTTTATTTTTCATTTCAGCCAGAATTTATTGTACAAAGATTATTTCACGTTTTTTTTTTTTTGCAAACATTGTTGAAAAAGAGCAAAATCATTAATTTTTTTTATCGTAGTCTTCATTCAGCAAGTCAAAATAAAAATATTCCCACTTGCTTTTCTAAAATGTTTATTTACTTTTTATAAAAAATAAATAAATCTTTGCATTGCTATCAATTAAGCACCTGGCGTTAATATCATTTAAACATTTTTTTTTTATGTGAATGGGAAAAATTCTTTTGGAGCATTTTTTGAATTTTAAATTTGAAAGTCAAGCAAAAAAACTGTTATGAGCAACGGATAAGCTGCAAATATTTTTTTATTCATTTTTTAAAAAAACTTTAGTCTTAAATTTTTCGGGTAAAATATACCTTCCTCAGAGAAGGAGGATGTTTCATATTAGTTAAAATTACCATTATTTTTTTTTTAACTTTGGTCTTACATTTTTCAAGTGGAATACCCTTTTCTTCAGAGACGTGGGTGTCTTTAATATTAGTAAAAATAATTTATTTTAAATTTTTTTTGTTCTTTTTGTTGTTGTAGCATTCTCTTGTTATCTTTAAATAAATAAAATAAAATAGATAAAGTATTACAGCTTTTTTGCTTGATTTTCAAATAAAATTTTTTTAAAAATCAACTTGTTCACTTTTTAGGTAGGGGTTCAGTTTTCTCTCTAATTTAGCGTGAAATAATTCACCTCGAGTTTATATTTTCCAACAACTTCTACAACACTCATTTAACATAATGCTTAGAGTGTTTGCTAATGGGCCGAGAAATCGGGGTTCAATCCTCGGTTTTGTCATACCAAAGGCTAAAAAAAATGGTACTTGATTTCTCTTTACTAAACGCATCTTTATAAAGCTGTCATTTGCTCGTGCATAGAGAAATGTTGCCACGCCTGGGCTGGTGCACCAGCCGTTAGCCTCTCCCTTTTAGACAGGGTGCAAAAAATAGTTTCTAAGCTAATAGGTCCCGCACTGTCTAACAATCTCCAGCCCCTGTCGCATCACCATAATGTTGCATCTCTATGTTTTTTTTACGAGTACTTTCACAGAATGTGCTCTGATGAACTTACTGCACTTGTACAACTCCCCTCAAACGTAAATACCCCCAATCCACCCGACCTGCAGCAAAATCCCGTCCCTTCACTGTCGAGATACATAGATGCTGGAAGATTTTTTACTCTGATAGCTTCTTTCCTCGAAATGCTTGCCTTTGGAATTCCCTCCCTGCTCCTCCGACTGAAATTTAAATGTAATGTGAACTAACATCTTGTTGTTCAGCTCCCCACCCAGGTTGCCTCCTATAAATTTGACTCCTCTCACAGTAGCCCCTTACGCTTCAGTGGCAATAAACTTTGTTTGCGGTGAACAAAAGATGTAAAAAAAAAAAAAAAGGTAAGGATCAAGGGTAAGTGGAGGAATCGAGGAAAAGGAGTGGTGCCCTCCCCTACATCTCTGTGTAGTAGCCAATGAAAATAGAGCCTTCAGGTCTCAATCCATTTCTTGTCTTGAGCAAGCTTGGAATAAGAATATTTAAAAAAAACATCTTTGGATTACTCTATTAATTGAACACAAAATCCTCAGATGATAAAAAAGAATTTCTTGAAAAACTTACCTGTTCATATTTTAGAGTGGGGTTTGGTTTTCTTTTTAAGTTTAACATAAAATGATCGTCTTGCTCAAAATTCAGAAAACACGTTTGTAAACAGGATTTTTTGACTAAAAGTCAGTTGGAAAGTCAAGTGAGATGATTCTACATTAAACTTTCATAGAAAACTGAACACCGCTTTAAAATTTGAACATTTTTTCAAAGTTTTTTTTTTTTTGTAATTAAAACGTTTGGTGCTAAATCTATAGAAAAGAATTTTTTCTTTAAATTTGATAAATGTTTTTAGAGAAGAATTCAGGGGCGGAGGTTTGTATACGTTTGCCGAAGATTTTAACAACTTTTTACAATCACAAAATTCATCATTTTGCATAGGTTTCCATCTGAAATTGTTATGGTTCTTTATCGAATGTGGCTTTGGGTAGAATCTACAGCACAAGGAATAGACACAAGAGGGAACAGTTGGCAAAAGAAGTGTCATTGGGGTGGGGAAATATTATATTGGAGAGTTACTTCGATTGACACCTAAGGTTGTAGGAAATGTTATGGAATTGTTTTAAGTGCAAGGATTTTTTAATTGTTATAACAATCACAGAATTGAACAAATTCAAATTATTAAATGAAGAAAGAATTGTAGGAAATGTTATGGAATTGTTTTAAGTGTAATCTGAAAGGATTTTTTAATTGTTATAACAATCACAGAATTGAACAAATTCAAATTATTAAATGAAGAAAGAATTGTAGGAAATGTTATGGAATTGTTTTAAGTGTAATCTGAAAGGATTTTTTAATTGTTATAACAATCACAGAATTGAACAAATTCAAATTATTAAATGAAGAAAGAATTGTAGGAAATGTTATGGAATTGTTTTAAGTGTAATCTGAAAGGATTTTTAATTGTTAAAACAATCACAAAATTGAACAAATTCAAATTATTAAATGAAGAAAGAATTGTAGGAAATGTTATGGAATTGTTTTAAGTGTAATCTGAAAAGATTTTTAATTGTTATAACAATAAAAAAATTGAACAAATTCAAATTATTAAATGAAGAAAGAATTTTTTAAATTTAAATCAGTCACAAAATATAGGAATTTTTAAGTTTGATCAAGTTTGATAAGAAAAAATTAAATTATTTTCATTTAAATAATTTTGCTTTAAAAATAACTTGTGATTTTGTTTTGGAGAAGGATATTTTTTTAATTCTAAATAAAGCAAAAAAAAAAAAAAAAATGAATTTTTATCATTTTTGTCTTGAAATTTTTAATTACTCTTTTTCCATAAAAACTGTTAAACTGAAAGAAAAAAAAAAAAATTGGTTTTATTTTATTTTTATATTTGTTTATATTGTTTTCAAAATATGGTGATTCCTTAACAAAACACGCAGTTTGTGAAAATTTGCACAGGTAACCATTTCTGAAAATACTGGAAAGAAAAAAAAGACTACATAAGTTACTATTTACTTGTCTTCCCACGAGAGCAGAGTTAGACACAAGGTCGGTTTTTAATGTGAGGAAAATCAACACCCCCAAAAATGGGCATTCTGGATTGGAACAAAAATAAAATCTGCCCCAGTTTAGAAGGATTTCTCCTTCACTGACCTAGGACAGCAAAGACGAAATGTAGTATCAGAATAGATACTACACTTTGCTCCTTGTTACGAGAGGAGAATAGTTGAGATTGTTTATCTTCGGACTGCTGTTCGTATTAATGTTGATATTTTTATATTTCTATTACATTATGGCTAACTCTAACCCTTCTGAAGAATTTAGATATCTTGGCGCCAACTTTTTCAGCCACGGGAAGGAAAAAATATATAAGAATCAACAAGGCGCATTCTGCATTCTGCAACACCGCCTATGAGTTCGGCAGAAAACCGAGCTGGCAAGTAAATGCTGAATATACGAGGCTCTTGTTCGCACAATCTTACTCGATTGGTTCGAAACTTGGCCACCCAGTGCTGCCGACATTTAGAAGCTTGAAGTGTTTGATCTCTGACACATCCTCGAGCTTCGTATCACCAACCCCATCCCCAACATCACAATCTGCTCGATATGCTGGCTGCTTGGGGGAGACCCTTTCGACAAGGAGACTTTGATAATTTGGCCGTTCTCTAACTGACTTGACCCACAGCGATTGTTCGGGTTTCATTATCGGGATGGCACAAGAGGAGGGACGGTAAACCAAGGACTTGGCTGACTTGGAAGTTGTTGCTGGTCTTAGACATCTTCCACATTTGACATTTGAGGAATCGGCTATGCACAGACATGAATGGGCCGCATGGACTTGAAGCTCAAGATCAGAATGTGCTCTCTTGCCATCTTCCGAGGAATGATTCATTTGTGATATTTTTTTAAAAATAATGATTTAATTGGTAATCTTAATCATATGAGTATTCATCTTTGTCAATTAATTAAACTTGATATTACATCAACTTCAAGGATTTGTATCTATCTAATGGAAACAATATTTGTTTATATTATGTGTCCTAAATGATAATAATCAACTATAAATCTCATTCATTCACTGTGGAGGTCCCCAGATGCCGGAGAGCCTTCTACGCAAATAGCTTCTTTCCTCGTGCTGCTGGCCTCTGGAACTCTCTACCTGCCCCCTGTTTCCCCGACAGTACTGACATGCAGAAATTTAAAACTAATGTAAACAGACATCTCGCTGCGCGGATCATGATTTAGGCTGACCCCCCCCCCCCCCCCCCATCCCCCCCCCCCCCCAACCTTCTCCCCTTTTCTTTTTTCTCAGTAGCCCCTTACGTCTACAGTGGCGGCCTGCCTTGTCTGGGGTGAACTATGTTAAAAAAAAAAATTTAAAAAAAAAAAAAACAGAATAAAATGAATTTGATGAAAATTCTTCCACGTATTTCGCAAATTTCATTTTTTCAGAAAATTCATAAAGTCTCTGCCCCCTCCCCTCCTCCAGTATTTTCAGACAGGATGACCTGTGGAATTTTTTTGCAAATTGGGTTTATATAAAATTTATTGAATTGATTCTCCAATTTTAGATGTTACCTATGTAAGTAAATGTTACCTATGTAAGCATATTTTCACCTGGAAAGATAAACAGATTCACAGTTGAACTGGGTTCTTTCGCTCACGATACAGAAGTTAAGAAAGTAAATATTCATCTCGTGCCGATGAATTTGTTTCTCCTGCATGAATAAATATTAAGAATTAAATAAACTTGATTTATTTTGTAACCCCTTTTTTTTAAATGTTGTCTTTTAAATTATGTTTTAATTTTTAATTTTTAATTTTATGCTTTTTTGTCACTAGATTGTTTTAATGTCTTCCTTTGAATTATTTTTCGTATCGTTCTTCCCATGACTCTGTATTTTGGCAGCTTCTAGTCTTCGCTCTCACGCTTTTCGATCCGCCTCCTGCTCTGCTTTCGTAGTTGTCCTTTATACATTTTTTTCACTGCACACCATTTTGCAATCATCATCTTTTTTTTTTCTTTTTTTTCTATTCAAAACTTTTTTCATATTCTTTCTTAAGACTTAAGAAAAAAAAAAAACAAGTTAAACCAGAACAAGCGACACAAGTCCTCTTATACCCGTGGCAAACTATGAACAGATTTACGTCCCTTTTGAATCTTGCTCGATTTGTTTACATCTCGGCCTTTAAAAATTTAACTTGTAGGTTTTTTTTTTCAACATTTCATGTGTACGATTTAACTTTTATTGAATGAGATAAAACAATTGTATTTTCAAATAACGATATTTTCAATTAAGGTTTTAGTGTTTTTAAACTGCTTTTTCTAAATTTGCGTACAAATTTGAACCCCCCACCACTCCCTCTAAAACTAGTGAGTTATTATCGACAGGGAAAGTTGGATTCATGCATTTCTTAATGGTGCTAGCAAAAAGTAACTATATCGGATTCTTCATTTTGTTTCTTCAAAATGATATTTTCAAATTGTTTTTTCACATGCCGACACGTCGTAGCTGTGCTTTTATATGCTGCTAGATCTGTGGGGTTGCATTTGTTTGGTAGACATGGAGGGATAAGGACAGTTTGAATAGAATTTCCACATTCACATGTGGGTGGACCACATCAAGCATATGTCCATTTAGGTGGACCATAATGTGATGATGTATGGAAGTGAAACCTGACCAGTGAGGGTTGAGGACATGCGTTGCATGGAGAGAAATGATGAGAATAATATGGTAGATGTGTAATGTGGCTGTTAGATCTGATGACCTCTGAGGAAGATAAAATCTGGACAATAGAGACTTGTGTGTAGAACAGATGACTCTGATGGCCATGTTGAAAGAATTGATGAGAGTTCTTGGCTCAGTAGATGCAGAACAGCTGAGATAGTAGGGTCAGTTCACAAGGGACGGCCAAAGAAAACATGGGAGGAAGTGATGAAGATGGACATGAAAGAAAGGGGGAATAAAGACCTGGGTAGAGATAGGTTAGTTTGGAAATCAATTTCAACACATGTCAGCATGTAAAATAGAAGTGAAACCGAATATAATGATAATGATGGACCACATTGTGTATATCCCGATTGTTACGGCAAGTGGTCCCTGTTTTGGGGGCACAGATTTGAATCCTGTATGAGTCTCATTTTTCTCTTTGTGATTTTCTGTTTATTCCCAGCCCCGTGGGCTAAATTAATCATACCTAGATTTTGTCAATTTTGGCTTTCATTGAATGAGATAAAACAATTATTAAGGTTTTTTTAAAACATTTTTAAAAAAACTAAAAAAGATGCATAAAAAATTTTTTTTTTGTGGGAGGTGGGGAGCAAAATATTTTTTTTATATGTTTCAATTACACAAAAAAAATTAAAAAAATTTTTTTTTTTTTCAATCACATTTAAAACAACAAAAACAAAGAAGAATACATAAACAATATTAGGTTAACATTAACTTTAAGGGATAATCCTGGAGTGATTAAAATTGCAAATATAAAGATGTAAAAAAATGTTAGACACCCGAAATTGTCTCCCCTGTGGCATAATATGAACAGATTTACTTCCCATTTGCATCTTGCTTGATTTGCTCATCATATCTCAGCCTTTAAAAATTTAACTTGTAGGTTTTTTTTTTCAACATTTCATGTGTACGATTTAATTTAGTGTTTTTTTTTTTTTGTTTTTTTTTTAAATAACTTTAAATATAACAAATTTTCTGTTAAATTTGATAAGCTTCGATGATCTGCTTTGCATTCTGTAATCGCTTTGTTGCATTCACGCTTTCAACCGTTTTTTGCTTCAGCTCTCGTTAGTCTTTTGGTAGACATGAAATTACGAGCCAACCCCCCCCCCCCCCGTTCCTCTTTTAATGATCAGATTCTTTGTGCATTTGATTTGATGCATTTTACAGCTTTTCTAAGTTCTAAGAAAGCAGCTGTACCTGCCCGGCATTGTTCAGGATCCAGCAAAGTCATTTTAGCTTTTAATTTTTATTTCTTTGCGCATTTTTCTAAATGTATACAGAAAAAAAGAAATACAATTTGAGTTTTAAGGGAGACAACTCTTTATCACAGTAACACTTGTCCACGGTGGCCTCGGCCTTGATAAAGTGGTGGTTTCTGTTTTTATTTTAAAAAAACAAAAAAGCTCTTTATCTTCTTCATTAAGATATTAATTATTCCCCTTTCTTAATTTTAACCTCCTCCCCTCTCTTCCGGTTGTAATTGAATAACTGTTTTAGATTTACTTTAGGGAAGTACATTATTATAATTCCAATAACACGGTACAACAATAACAAATGAAAATGGTCTCGTCAAGTTCAAAGTTAGATGCTTAAATGCTATTTAGGTCCAACTTATAAAATTTCACCAAATAACTTTGTAGGTAAGAATATCAAAAATCAAATCAGATTGGTCGACCGCAATGGCTTCTACCTGCATTATGATTTGTTTATAATAAGTATTGTGCTTTGGCGGTAAATAATTAAAAAAAAAAAAATTTAAAAACGAAGTCTGATTTGCCGTTAAGAAATCAAACGAATCCATTAATTTCAAAATCGATAGTCAAATGGCCGACTTTAAAGTTTCTTTTTATTTCCCTAATTATGGTAGGTTAGGGTTAGCATTAGGAACTGCTTCCATTCTCTGTAATCAAGTCTTCTTGGCTGGGTCCTGGGTATGACCGTAAAAGACATCCAGTGGTGAGGCCCTCATTTGATACCTGCTATGACTATATTTCTTCCTTTTTCTTATATAATTGAATAAGATACGGATAAACTAGTGTTGTTTTATGTTAAGTGGGATTTCGTGATTGTTTAACAATTCAAAGGTCCTGGGTATGACCTTAAAAGACATCCAGTGGTGAGACCTCCATTTGGGGAATGTGGAGTTGTCCCTTAGTTGCGATTGCTCCCAGGTCCACTCTGGCCTGGAATGGTAGTATCTGTAAGGTCCCCATCTATGGGTCAAACAGAACCTATTGGCGCTACCAAATCAGGCTGTCTGAAGTTATTGACTTCCTGACTCAAAATGCACCAAACATTGATGTTTTATTGTTTATTTTTCCTTTGCAGAACTCAATCATGTTTTGCAAAATCCAAAACAAAAAGCAACAATTCCCCCCCCCCTCTTCTTCCCTCTCCCCTCTTTCTCCCCCATCCCTTTCACTCAACCAAACACCATGAATAAATACTTAAACATATAAAGAACTTGAAGCATAAAAACCTTCACCAAAATGACCAGATTCGGCATTAAATATCTCGAAAAGGGTTGATATGCCGTAAAACAAAACTACCCTTTTTTCTTGGCTGACCTCTTGGATTATTCTTTTAGATCCTCCTCCCCCGTTCTGAAACAGAACATTTTTGTGCGCATTACGCTTGAATGAGACATACTTTTGATTGGTTTTCAGCTCCTATATTTGCATTATTCCGTATGAAATCCGTAGCGCATGGCATGGTAGGGTTGATTTAAAAGCTTTTATTCAAGTAACTTTCATACAGTGGTAAGGCCTCCAATTTGGGGAGTGTGGAGTCACCCCATATTTGTCATTACTCCCAAGTCCAGGGAGTGGTAGTACCTGTCATGGCCCCATTTATGGGTCAAATAGAATCTATTGTTTACAAGATTGAAAGTAGTATTTACCCCCCCCCCCCATACTCATAATCAGTATTGCACTTTTCATTTTATTAGTTTGAAGTCTTACAAATTCACTTGCATCTGTTTTTCTCGTCTCAACGTAACTTCTATAATGACGCATTGAAATGTTCACTATTATTTATAAAATGACATTAAAAAATTAAAACAGTAACTTAAATGTAATGCTTTAATCACCGGCAGCCATGATGTCTTCAAACAACGTCGGCAAAATAGGTGAGATATTTCCGCGGTCCTATCCTACAATTGAACACTTTTTTTAGAGAATCCTTTGGGTCAGTCAAAAGACTCTCGGGCAACGTCAGGTAGGGGTCAGCTAGTATATATAAATATATATTATGCATTATGACGTATAAATACTTGGTTGGTGTCCGTCGGCACAGCAATACCCACTGGGAGCGACGGACCCCCGGTCTTTGCCAAGGCGTCATTCTAAGAGACGGTTAACTAGTATATAAAACCGACTGTTTTTTACGGAACTGAATATCTTGAGCACTTTGTTTGTGTCTGGAATTCTGTCTATTGCTAGTGAGTGTCATTGTGGGGTTATGCAAGCTGCATTTGACTTAACACTTTTGCGCAAGCACTGCTGACACTTAACACGGTCTACCTGTCAGTGATGGCCAAACTCGTCTAACGAGTAGACAGCTGTCATATGTATAAGAAGTAAATAAAAAATACTTTAAAAATTGCCAAAATAAACCCAAGAAAAAATGAATACATTTTGTGTTTTTATGTAGGAAAATCAAGAAAAAGCATAAAAATGACAGTCGCATGTATTTTTTTCTTGCAATACGCAAGCAAAGTAATATTGTAAAGCACTGCTGGGCATCCTGGGTTATAGTTGACGATATTTCGAGCTGTGAATCCATATCCGACTTCATATTATTCGAGCTTTGTTTGAAGTACTGGTTCTGTTTTTACAACAGTTGTTTTATGAGTCTACTAGCAAAAATATGCTCCCTTCGATCGCATAATTTTGCTAGGCTGGAAGGATGTCATGATAAACAAACTACATACACTGACCCTCAACGAAGGAGGTAATGCCTGGTAGTATGTTATCATTACAACAGAACACTGGGAGGATCTTCCCCATAAAAAGAGAAGGAAAAACAGAAAAGATACTACTCTCCTCCATTCCCCCCCCCCCTCCTCTCAAAAGGAGAGGGTAATACCCGGGAAGATGGTCTCATGACAACAGAACAGATGCTACATTAACCCTCCCTCAAAGAGGATGTAATACCGAGGAGGATTACCCCCACCTCCTTAAAAAAGGAGGAGGTAATTCCTGGGAGTATGGTCTTATGACAACAGAACCGAATATGATGATAGATTAAATCAGTTTTTTTTTATTCATTTAAAAAAGTCATAAAATATTATTTTAATAGTTCCTTGGAGTTTTTGCCTAAGATCAAAGTGTAGTATCTGTTCTCAGCATTACAGCAAGATCGAACATGAATTGAAAATTAATATGGCGTCGTTAGCGGAAGAGAGGAAGCGGAGAGGGGAGTGGGGCACGCAGATAGACAGTCAATCAGTAGCTCGTTTGCTAGCTAGTCACTCTAATCTTCCTGACAAAGTGGGAAGAATTGCTGTTTTCTGGGTCGATTGTTGTTTTCAGTTGATAACATGTGGAGATTTTCAATCCTCTCAGAGTTTTCATCATCAAATGTCACCCATGAAATCAGTAATAAAATTCACAATCCTTCTGGCAATCCAACCATATTTGGTAGAATTAAACTTCAGGCTATACCTGACTTGTCCACCAGGTTTTAGTCCTGAATCTCCAACAGTCTTTGTTTAATTGCCGTTCAATGATATGCACACCTGAGTATGATGTGCAAAATTGCCAATTACTCTGACACATTTTTGGCACTGCTCTGGTTTGATCTGCGATGACCATCTTCAGTTCAGGAATAGTCTGGGAATTGGTTTGATAGTATGTCTGAGATAACCCCAGAGATAAAAATAGGGGGTGTTAAGATCCGGTAAGTGTGAAGCCTATTCAGGATCACATCTCTTACTGATGAGACGATCACCAAAGTGTTCCATCGCCATATCATTGAACTTGGCTCGTCTAATGAGGTAGGTGTGTGTGGACATCCAGCAACACTAACACAAGAGCTGTCAAAGGGCAGATGAGTTCCATCAGAGCCAATGGCCATCCATACTGATGCAGAGTAGAAAGTGGACCTTTCGGCGGCCTTATAACTCTCACTGACCTCCTATGTTGTCCTTAACTCCTCACATTCCATGAACAATCTTCCTGACAAAGTGGGAAGAATTGCTGTTTTTTGGGTCAGCAGCTGTTCTGAGTGAGTGCTATGTGGAGATTTTCAATCCTCTCATAGTATTCATCATCATTCGTCTAACAATCTCATCTTTATCCCTTACCGTTGAGTGTTTTTTTAGCCTTGATAAGTGATTCTCATTAGTAAAATAAAAATCTAAACGGCAACTGAAATCTAACTTTAAATCTGTTCTATATCACATGATTGAAACTGACCAATCAGAGAACAACACTTGTATGAAGGTGTCAGCTAACCTCAAAATCTATCACCTCTCAATCATGCCATCTTAACCCTGCAATATATATCTACACTTAACTGTAAAAGCATACTACTGCTAATAAATATCTGTATAAGTTGAGCCATTTACAACACTAACAGTGAGATTAAAATGCCAAATTTATATTCAAAACAAAAGACCAATAGCTTTCTAATATACTTATCATGCGTACGTGAATGACGTCATAAGGTTAACTAATTTGCACATTGCTTTGCAAAAGGGCATCTCATTAATTAACTATTCGTTTTTATTGTTTTCTAATTCAGTGATATTTTTGTATTGTGGAAAAATGCTTAGTATTTTAAGGGAAAAGTGTCTTTCCGATCAATTTACTTCACAGGATTGTGATTCTTGGTTTTCTCATTTTTTTCCGGGCTATGCTGGGATACGGGTTACACTAATGTAGCAGAAGCACAACCATGGGATTGGTATTTGTTAGAATAATCGCTCTCCCATAAACTATAAAGACCACAAGTTAATTTTGGGGATAAATATTTTACAAATATGCCACCCGGGCAACACCTGATGGTCCTGCTTATTTCTCTAAATTTCATATCTACCATTCCTAGCTATCCTGCAAAAAAGTCTAAGATTGATTGATGACGGTAGCCAACCTTACACTACCATCCTCCCTGCCAGCCTCACTACCTTCAACCTCATCAATCTCCATCGCTCTGTTTTTCTCTCCATTTCGCACCTTCTGTTTTTCTAGTTTTTTATTAATATTTTTTTTAGAGAAGATTCGATTCGAAATCTGACAGTTTATGAATAAACAAAAAAGATATGAACAAAATATTTCAATGAGAGACCATCGTCAGGACCTATTTAGTTAATTGGTGTGAGCCGGATGTGGAAATTGTAAAACTACAAATATTGTATTATTCGTATTATTCGTATAATATTTGTATTATTGGGCGACTATTCTCACCTTGGTTGTTCACAACGTTTCGACTGATGTAACCTCCCACTTTCTTCAGGTGCATATTTTTTTGGATTTGACAACCTTCTAGTCGATTTTGGAATCTGGATTATTTCCACGTTCGACGAGAAGGTTACCAAGTTTGAAATGCTTGACTTGAAGATTCTTGGAGATTACATCGGCCGATATGTTGTGAATAAACAAGCAGAATGAGAATCGTAGTCTGAATAATACAAATTACCAATCGTAACTGAAAGATTTTGAAAGATAATACAAATTATTATTATCTTTGAATACGATTAACATTTAAGATCAGCAAAGTTAAGCAACATTGAGCCCGATCAGTACTTAGATGAATGACCATTTTGGAATACCAGTTGCAGTATGTAAAAAACAATTCTAGTGGTCTTGTAAACACTGCTGACTACCAATCAGCAACTACAACAAACGGTCTTGGGCCATTCATTATGATCTGCACCGACCAGACACTGGCTGTTGATGACAGATTGATTTCAAATTTAAGATTATCGAAAGAAATTTTTTCCAAAAAAAGATTAATTTTTTTTTTCTCCATTTTCTCTTTTTAAAATTTTTTTTCTCCATTTTCTCTTTTTAAAATTTTTTTTTTCAATTTTCTCTTTTTTAAAATTTTTTTTCTACATTTTCTCTTTTTAAAATTTTTTTTCTACATTTTCTCTCTTAACATTTTTTTTTCTCTTAACAATTTTTTTTCGCTTTTAAAAAAAATTTTTCTTTCAAAAAATTTTTTTTCTCTTTTTTAAAATTTTTTCTCTTAAAATTTTTTTCTTTTCTCTTAAAATTTTTTCTTTTCTCTCAAAATTTTTTTCTTTTCTCAAAATTTTTTTCTTTTCTATTTTTTTCTGTTTTGTTTTATTTTTCTTTTCTATTTTTTTCTCTTTTTTTTTCTTGATTATTGTTTCTTTTTTTTATTTTGTTTCTTTTTTCTTTTCCTTTTCCCTTTTCTTCAAATTTCTATTTTTCACGGTTTCAATATCTGTATTAATGACCCTAGGATGGTCTCTCATTGGTCTCGACGAAAGCTATATGAACCATTAAAGAAATTGTAATATTGCAATATTTTGTTGTTATTCGTATATAATTTTTGTAAAGAAACCTTTTTTCCGATTGATGAGTTTGCTGTTTTTGTGACTCTAGGAAGAGTATGGAAGTAACGTTCAGCCTGTCGCTGCCTCAACTTATACCCCAGAGTTGTCTGTGACCTCGCCTGGGGATGAGGATGCAGCCAATCTGACCGATGACCAAAATGAATTATCTTACCAGCAACAAACTCCACCGCTTGATGATGGCATGCTACCTGTGTGTACCTTACTTTACCTCATTCTTAGTTCTTCTCGCACTTCATCTGTGAAAGGTCATCATTAAAGACGACCTTTCAATATTGTTTTCTTTTGATAACTCCGGTTATTCAAAATTATGCTATTCGTTCTAAAACAAAACCCTTAATTTTAAAACTATTTTTAATCTATTAAACATGATATCAAAATTTGATATTTAAAAAAAAAAAAATTTTAAGTTGATCTCTTTTTTTTTTTAGCATTAATAAAGTATTTGTAGGTGAAATATAACCACTAAGTAATTTGATCTCTCTTTTTTTAAGCATTAATAAAGTATTTGTAGGTGAAATATAACCACTCAGTAAGTTGATCTCTTTTTTTTTTAAACATTAATAAAGTATTTGTAGGTGAAATATAACCACTAAGTAATTTGATCTCTCTTTTTTTAAGCATTAATAAAGTATTTGTAGGTGAAATATAACCACTAAGTAAGTTGATCTCTCTATTTTTACGCATTAATAATGTATTTGTAGGTTAAATATAACCACTAAGTAAGTTGATCTCTCTTTTTTAAGCATTAATAAAGTATTTGTAGGTGAAATATAACTAAGTCAGTTGATCCCTTTTTTGTTTTAAGCATTAATAAAGTATTTGTAGGTGAAATATAACCACTAAGTAAGTTGATCTCTCTTTTTTTTAAGCATTAATAAAGTATTTGTAGGTGAAATATAACTGCTAAGTAAGTTGATCTCTCTTTTTTTAAGCATTAATAAAGTATTTGTAGGTGAAATATAACCACTACGTAAGTTGATCTCTCTTTTTTTAAACATTAATAAAGTATTTGTAGGTGAAATATAACCACTAAGTAAGTTGATCTCTCTTTTTTTTAAGCATTAATTAAGTATTTGTAGGTGAAATATAACCACTAAGTAAGTTGATCTCTCTTTTTTTAAGCATTATAAAGTATTTGTAGGTGAAATATAACCACTAAGTAATTTGATCTCTCTTTTTTTTAAGCATTAATAAAGTATTTGTAGGTGAAATATAACCACTAAGTAATTTGATCTCTCTTTTTTTAAGCATTAATAAAGTATTTGTAGGTGAAATATAACCACTCAGTAAGTTGATCTCTTTTTTTTTTAAACATTAATAAAGTATTTGTAGGTGAAATATAACCACTAAGTAATTTGATCTCTCTTTTTTTAAGCATTAATAAAGTATTTGTAGGTGAAATATAACCACTAAGTAATTTGATCTCTCTTTTTTTAAGCATTAATAAAGTATTTGTAGGTGAAATATAACCACTAAGTAATTTGATCTCTCTTTTTTTAAGCATTAATAAAGTATTTGTAGGTGAAATATAACCACTAAGTAAGTTGATCTCTCTTTTTTAAAGCATTAATAAAGTATTTGTAGGTGAAATATAACTGCTAAGTAATTTGATCTCTCTTTTTTTAAGCATTAATAAAGTATTTGTAGGTGAAATATAACCACTAACTAATTTGATCTCTTTTTTTTACGCATTAATAAAGTATTTGTAGGTGAAATATAACTGCTAAGTAAGTTGATCTCTCTTTTTTTAAGCATTAATAAAGTATTTGTAGGTGAAATATAACTGCTAAGTAAGTTGATCTCTCTTTTTTTAAGAATTAATACAGTATTTGTAGGTGAAATATAACCACTACGTAATTTGATCTCTCTTTTTTTTAAGCATTAATAAAGTATTTGTAGGTGAAATATAACCACTCAGTAAGTTGATCTCTTTTTTTTTTAAACATTAATAAAGTATTTGTAGGTGAAATATAACCACTAAGTAATTTGATCTCTCTTTTTTTAAGCATTAATAAAATATTCGTAGATTAAATATAACCACTCAGTAAGTTGATCTCTTTCTTTTTTTAAGCATTAATAAAGTATTTGTAGGTGAAATATAACCACAAAGTAAGTTGATCTCTCTTTTTTTTTTTAAAGGAATAAAATAATTTTCTTCATAAATATATATCTGAGACTTTCGTTGTAAAAAAGCCTTTTCAAATAGTAATTTACTATCTTTTTTCTTCTTCATCTTACTCGTGTTTAAGTCGTTGGAAACTCTCCTTATGATACTGAAAGAATATTCAACATCTGATGTTAAGTGAAATCTGATGTGTTTGCAAGCATGGTTTGTGCTGATTCGAATAAAAGATGTCACACATCTTTAAGAAAACGTTTTTTGAAATGTTTTATAGAATTTAGAAAAACCAAGAAACGTTATTTATATAATATATATATATAATATATATATATATATATATATATATATATATATTAAATGAATAAAATAATAAATATATATATAAAAACAAAAAAACAAACGTTTCTTGGTTTTTCTAAATTCTATAATACACTTCAAAAAACGTTTTCTTAAGGATGTGTGACACATCTTATATCATAATATATATTTTTGAATAACTGATTTAAGGAAAAAATTAATATTTTTTTGTCAAAGTATTCAGTAATATTGGCGCAATATAGACACCTAAATATATTCCCAGTGATATTTTTTTTTAATAACATAATAAGTTATGACGATATCTATATTACAATATTGTAATAACAAAGACTATATTTTACGCGTGTCTAGTAATATTACGGATATGAAATTCAATTAAAAGTCAAAGTGCATTAGCTTATTTCACTTGTGCTTGCAGAATACTTAGGAACCTTTTTTACGGGGTATCAAACACCTCACTCTAACCCAAGTTATGACTAACAGGAGAGTAGGTCTTCAGTAAATCGTTTACATCGTGTTTCAACATAAAATGACCCCTGAAAGGGTTGATGTGCTGTAAAACAGACAACACCAAACATAAATCACAAAATGAAGTTTCTTTTCAAATATTTTCATTCAGTTTATTATTTAGAATGATCTTTGAAACTATTTTTCAAAACAGAGATGATAATTACCGTAATTGACTGGCTCGTCAGAATCAAATATTGGATTTGTAGGTTGAAAGCTATTAATAACAAAATAAACAAACTGACTTACTTTACTTTATTACATAGATGTTGAAAATATATTGAAAAAGAAAATTGAGATTGACACTTCTAAAGAGAGCAGAGATTTTATTTTTTACTTTTAAAATTATTCTTCAAACCGGTTTAATTATTAAACAGAATTGACAACGTTTGCCTCCTAATATTTTTATTTAAAGCTCTATTTCAAACTTCAGCGTGCGAGGCCGATGAAAATGCTATTTCAAACTTAAGCATGAAAAAGCGACAAAATGCTATTTCAAACTTAAGCGTGAAAAAGCGACAAAATGCTATTTCAAACTTAAGCATGAAAAAGCGACAAAATGCTATTTCAAACTTAAGCATGAAAAAGCGACAAAATGCTATTTCAAACTTAAGCATGAAAAAGCGACAAAATGCTATTTCAAACTTAAGCATGAAAAAGCGACAAAATGCTATTTCAAACTTAAGCATGAAAAAGCGACAAAATGCTATTTCAAACTTAAGTGTGAGAGACTGACTGACAGAGCCTCTTATCGGTATGCTTGGACACACCTGAAAACAATGAAAGAGTAACTGAAAGATCTTTTTCAAAAATCTTGTTCAAAAAATGAAGTGCTATTGTAAAGAGCAGACTCAAAGAACCAAAGAAAACATATTTGCCATCAGACGTTAGGTTTAAATTTTTTACAATTATATAGTTGATAGAGTTCAGGTCAAATTTAAATTTCATACAAGGTAATCCAAAATGGAGTCTCGTATGAAATAGTTTGAATCTGCCTTCCATTTTTTTTTCCATTTTTTTTTTTTTTTTTGATCCAGATCGCATGATGAAAAAATCGAATATTTAGACATTATTTTATTCGACTGCTGTCGCTGCTGCCAAATATTTATTTATTCGGAATGGCCATTTTTAAAGAATTATTTAAAGCTTCCAACCTTATTTTTAGCAATGGCATGAATGTTCTTTGCATGTCTTTATTTGCTTATTGTTGACGGACATTTTTGTTTTTATTATTTCATTAAATTATTATTATTTTTTTTTTACCTATTTGTATTTATTACTTTAGAGAATCTTTAAGTTGTTTGTAGAGAAATAATGGAAATATTGTCTTTCTTGTATATTTAATCTTATTTGAAAATGTTTTCTTAAAGTCGATGTGTTTTTATAAAAAGAATTTAATTGTGCATTTTCTGAATGCAGTCATGTTCATAGCTTGATGAAACTAAAACTATTTGTGCATTTAAATTGTAACAAAAACAAAAATTAAGCTTAATTTTCACTTCTAAAAATATACATATTTGTGTTGCTAAATAACAGATAGTCTGTGTGGTGAATAGTAGTAGTGGTGGTAGTAGTAGTAGACGATGTGACTTGCTTATTAGGAAAATAGTGGAAACCCTACATTACACTGATTACAAGTGGAAATTTCACCAGATAATTTCATTTTTATACATTTAATTTTTTGAAAGATTTAAAAAAAAAAAAAGCTAACATTAACAATAGGATGATCAGAATTTAGCTCCTAAAACTAAAAAAATTAAAAAGATCAAGCTTAATCAGTTTAATCAAACACGGTAAATTAAACTCTTTGAATTTTGACATTTGACCATCACTTAGCACTTTTGACATTTGACCATCACTTAGCACTTTTGACATTTGACCATCACTTAGCACTTTTGACATCTGACTATTACTTTGTACTTTTGACATCTGACTATTACTTTGTACTTTTGACATCTGACTATTACTTTGTACTTTTGACATCTGACTATTACTTTGCACTTTTGACATCTGACTATTACTTTGCACTTTTGACATCTGACTATTACTTTGCACTTTTGACATCTGACTATTACTTTGTACTTTTGACATCTGACTATTACTTTGTACTTTTGACATTTGACCATCACTTTGTACTTTTGACATCTGACTATTACTTTGCACTTTTGACATCTGACTATTACTTTGCACTTTTGACATCTGACTATTACTTTGCACTTTTGACATCTGACTATTACTTTGCACTTTTGACATCTGACTATTACTTTGTACTTTTGACATTTGACCATCACTTTGTACTTTTGACATCTGACCATCACTTTGTACTTTTGACATCTGACTATTACTTTGTACTTTTGACATCTGACTATTACTTTGTACTTTTGACATTTGACCATCACTTTGTACTTTTGACATCTGACTATTACTTTGTACTTTTGACATCTGACTATTACTTTGTACTTTTGACATCTGACTATTACTTTGTACTTTTGACATCTGACTATTACTTTGCACTTTTGACATCTGACTATTACTTTGCACTTTTGACATCTGACCATCACTTTGCACTTTTGACATCTGACTATTACTTTGCACTTTTGACATCTGACTATTAGTTGGCACTTTTCACATTTATCTATTAGTTGGCACTTTTGACATCTGACTATTACTTGGAGTATTTTATTACTCCACACACAAATAGGTTAAATATTGAATGCTGAACTTTTTTAACAATTCAGTTTTTATTCTAGAATAATCCTACAACTATGGTCTCAATATATTTTTAAAATGTGACTTTTAAAGAAAATATATTTAAGTAGAAAAGCTTATTTGGACAATAATAATTCAGCCGAAATCCACTAAAACATTTCGTAGATATAAAGAAAAACTTCCGCAAACAAAGCCGGCGAAAGATCAAATAAAACGTGCTCTCTGATTGGCTGTTCTATTTCTTGACAATAGGTTTATAAACACATACACATGGTTTAGTTTATCTTCAGACTCTTGTCCTCCCCCCCCCCCTCATCAGTGTTGATATTTATAGTTTTTACTGAGTTTCAAACGATGTGCACTCTGGCCTTCTTCAGGTGTATTGTTCATTTATGTAAGGTGATGTTTTTCCTGTATTTAAATATGATTGCTGTATATCTTGACAACAACATCAGCAGAAAGAGACATTAAAATCCGCAAAGACAAAACCTTTGGTGTCATTGATGGACTGCACATCATCTGGAAGTTCTCCTTCTCTGACAATCTTAAGAAGCACTTCTTTTAGGGTCTTGGTGGGATCTGTCTTTCTCTATGGTTTGACAGTTTGGACACTGATGAAAAAGCAAGAAGCACGATTTGACCGAACATACACAAAGATGTTACAAATTGTATTGAACATCTGCTGGAGGAAACACCCAACCAAAAAACGGCCGTACGGACACACTGGCATTCTTTAGATGTATTGTTTATTTATCTGTAGTGATGTTTTTCCAGTGTTTAAATATTTTTGCTGTTTATTGTATACATTGAGGTTTCCTACGTCGATAATTTTGGCATTTTAAAATTAATGAACACATGCATAGCATAGCATGACATAGACTGATGTTTTTATAAAACGGCACATTTAAAAAAATAAAAAAATATTTGGTGCTATTCCACAGTTACCATATAGAGTTCATATATTTATGCTACGTTAACTGATAATATTGGAACGATCTAGCATATTAGTGGACTCTTTCAATGAACTATTTCTCCATAAATGAGTGATACACCTTAAGTAGGACAGCTTCCGCATCAGATGAAACGTGGTCGAAATCTAAATGTCAATGTTGACGAGACGAACACTCCAAAGAAAAACACAATGTAAATAATAACGCAGGCATAAACGTATGCACGTTGTGAAATTTCACCCGCCGCCGAGCATTAGCATATTGAAAGAATGATAACTGTGCTTGTCCCCATCCTTAGTTAGCACGAGTGTAACCCTACCAAAATGCATGCACTCAAATTGAGGCAATTCATCCATATTCGAAACAGTAGTAGTAGTATTAATACAGTTTTCTTAAACAAGCAGACAACAACTGATTTTTTTTTCCACCTTAATTTAATTACAAAAATTTAATTACCAAAATTTGTAGAAGAAAAATGTGTAAAAACAAGAATTGATCACATCTCTACAAATTCAACAAATTTTGTTTTTATTAGGTGGAATATTTTTAATTGAAAAAATATGGTTACAAATCTTTCCATAAAATGAATATTTTGTTTTCACTTTTACTATAAAATGAACCTATAATCTAAAAATGTTATGTTTTATAGCATTTGGGTCTTTCAAAACATAAAATTTCAATGAAAAAAAAAAACAACCATGGAATTTTTATAGGGTTAAGATATTTAATAGTTAAAAATATGTTAGGTTACATTTTTTTTCCTTTGGAAGTAGCTGTTCTTTTTAATGGATTTTCAAATAAATATTTTTTTCCAAAGATTAGTTTTCATTATTTTAAAAGGGAGGAATTCATTAAATTTAATGGGATAATGAAATTTACTATTTTTTATGGCATAATGAAATTTACTATTTTTAATGGGATAATTGAATTTACTATTTTTAAGGGGGGATTCATTAATTTTAATGAACGAACAATATTACATGCAGAACAAGAATATTAACCATACCTATTTTAATGAGTCACCAGGTTTTAAATGATATTTTAATAGAAATGATGTGGGAAAGAGATTGTTTATTGATTGTATTTTTTTTGGGGGGGGGGAATTTTTGGTAATTTTGAAAATCACAAAATATTTTTAATCTGGTATTTTCTTCCAAGATAATCAAAATTGGATCAACGTTTTCCTCTCGCATCTTAAAAAAACAAACTTTCTGCGTATTTTATATTCAACAATTTTGTTTTTGTCTTATTCTCAAAACTGATTTTATTCTTAGTCAAACCAGATTTCAAAATATTAATTCTACTAGATTTCTTGAAAAGATATGTCCGAACCTAATTAGGAAGTTTTTATTTATAAGCATCTTAGAAACATTTTTGTTTTCAATTTTAGATTAGGCAAATTAAAAAATAAAAAAAATATTAAGCTACATACCATCTCTATATAAGACCGTTTAATGGGTGAAACACGTGACATCTAAAATCGGCATTGTTCCCCAAAGCACCAAATATCTTGTCTTCATTTTTCCAAGAGTCATTTCCATTCTGTATCATTTCAATTTGAGATTATTTTTGATTTATTTTCATTTTTTAAACATTTTTTTTCTCTTTTAGGCGGGACAAAAAGTTTCAAAAAAACCTGGTGAGTTTTCTTTCTTTTTTTTCTTTTTTCCCATGGCAACGTCATTTCTGGTTCTTTGATATGACAGGGGCACACGAGAAATACTGGTTTTCTTTTGCTCATGATTCTTGACTTTTACGTTTAAATGTTGATTCAAGCCATAAATTTCTTCCTAACCTCAGTTTAAAGGGTCACAATGTAAATACATGTCAGCCATCTATTACTCTATATATTACTAAAACTCTGAGAATTGTTTGTTATTTTATCACTGTACATATTTTATATGTACATGAATGTTTTAGATGGTGGGAGGAAGGGTGAATGAGAAATTGAATGATTTAAATAATTAAAAGAGGGAGAGGGGGGAGTCTAATTTCAAATAAATATTATTGGTACTACTCCAGGGTTTGCGCCTAATTTCCGTGACTGCTCGGCGCAGCGATCGGGCAGTTCGCGGAAGTATCCGAGACCTGCTAAGTCGAAAACGAGGCTGTAAACAAAACTGGAGGAAAAAAACTGACCAATCAGGATGCTGCAAGGCAGTTTATAGCAAGCAGTCGATTAAAAATTGGAAGGAGACGCTAAGCCAAACTCAAAAAATGAATTTTCAGCAATTGTGTCAGAGCCTAGAATCTCCGGAGCAGGTTATGAATTTCTGCCATCAGAAATCTCTACTTCCCACCAGAATGCGGTGTAGGCGATGCGCACGACTTTACCGGTTGACGGCAAGACATTGGATATTGGACAAATATGCATGGAGATGCCCCACCCAGGAATGCAGAGCTTGGGGTGTCTTTGCGATCGGGGACATTTTTTTCGCGGTCAAATCTGGAGATAGCGACCATACTGAAGATGATCTACCTGTGGTCCCAGGATATGGCGACAGGAAAGAATCTACGAAAGGAATGCGGCGTACTGTTTCTGACCACACAAGTGGATTGGAAGAATTTTCTGTGGGAGGTCTGCACTGAATATCTGTCGCGCAACCCTCGACGACTCGGAGGCCCAGGGCATACGGTGGAGATCGACGAGACTCTATTCAACCACCGTAAACACAACGTCGGTCGTGTTCTCAAGCTGCTCGGGGTCTTCGGGGGATACGACCCCGCAGAGAAGGAGGGTTTCCTTTGACAGTGCCAAACAGGAATGCAGAAACCCTCCTTCCAATAATCAGGCAATACGTCGTCCCTGGGACCACGGTAGTCTCTGATTGCTGGAGGGCCTACAACAGGTTAGGAGAGGAGGGGTATCGACACCTTACGGTAAACCACACCAAAAACTTTGTGAACCCAACGATGGGTGCCTGCACCAACCACGTAGAGAGGATGTGGAAGGAAGACTTGCCTAATTTGAAAAAAAAAAGTTTTAAAAAATGGTTAAAAAAAAAAAAAAGTTTATTTATTTCAGCTATGGGTTTGTTCATTTCTTTAATTTTTTATAAAAATATATGCATTTCTTTCTTTCCGTATTCATCGTCTTATAATGTCGTTTGCCAACTTTCCATTTTTTTTCACGCATTTTGCGGTTTTGTTTACACAGTCTCGTTTTCGTCTCGACAGCCTCGGTTTTGACGCGGCAGGTCTCGGATGCTTCTGCGAGATCGATGCGGCCGAGCAGTCACGGAAATTAGGCGCAAATCCTGGAGTAGTACCATATTATTTTCCAAATATTATTTTTCATTAATTTTCAAATATTTTTTAAGTAAATTGTCAGATAAATATTTTTTATTTAAAATATAATTTTTCAATTATTACGTTTAAGTTATTTTTTTTTAGTTGTTACCTTTTTTTAGTTGTTACTTTTTTTAGTTGTTACCTTTTTTTAGTTGTTACCTTTTTTTAGTTGTTACCTTTTTTTAGTTGTTACCTTTTTTTAGTTGTTACCTTTTTTTAGTTGTTACCTTTTTTTAGTTGTTACCTTTTTTTGGTTGTTACCTTATTTTGGTTGTTACCTTTTTTTGGTTGTTACCTTTTTTTAGTTGTTACCTTTTTTTAGTTGTTACCTTTTTTTAGTTGTTACCTTTTTTTAGTTGTTACCTTTTTTTAGTTGTTACCTTTTTTTAGTTGTTACCTTTTTTTAGCTGTTACCTTTTTTTAGTTGTTACCTTTTTTTAGTCGTTACCTTTTTTAGTCGTTACCTTTTTTTAGTCGTTACTTTTTTTTAGTTGTTACTTTTTTTTAGCTGTTACATTTTTTTAGTTGTTACCTTTATTTAGTCGTTACCTTTTTTTAGTTGTTACCTTTTTTTAGTTGTTACTTTTTTTTAGTCGTTACCTTTTTTTAGTTGTTACTTTGTATTTTTCTCCAAAAAAATTTCAAAGGAATAAATATAAATGTTTTGGTCATTTAATCTCACAAAATTTATTCTTAATTTTCCTTTTTCTTATCTAATAAAATAAATTTTTAATATTTATTTTTAATATTTTTATTATATTAATTTGTAACACAATTAAAAAAAACAAAAAAACTGAATTTTGTGTGCAAATCTAATGCAATCCAATGTGTTTTTGTCTTTTAGAAATAGCTTCTGTGATTGCTAGTTATACAGCAACTGGGCCCGAACAACTGTCGTTGCATCCAGGTCAGTTGATTCAGGTGCGAAAAAAGAGCCCAAGTGGTTGGTGGGAAGGGGAACTGCAGGTAGGTCTTCCTTCTTTATTTGTCAATCTTCGCATTTCTCGCATGGATTCGTGCCTTCACATTGGAGATCAGTATTTTAATGTTTGTTCTGTGGTCTGGATGAAGAGGAGATTGTCTATGTATATATTTTTTTAGAAAAAGGAGGAGATTGTGCCGAAAGTTTAAATAATTCATTTCAGTTCGTCTTTATAAAATTATATCGCATAATCATTTTGTTCTTTTAAACGTTTAATCAATTGAAAACTTGGACCAAGGTTTCCAAACTATGTGTACGTGATTTCAATTTATGTGTGCGTGATTTCAATTTATGTGTGCGTGATTTCAATTTATGTGTGCGTGATTTCAATTCAATTCATGTGTACGTGATTTCAATTCATGTGTACGTGATTTCAATTTGCTGCTCTCCTCCATCGACCGAAGCTTTCTGATATCAAATAAAGTTTCTTTTTTGATTTAGTTAAAAAAAAAATTTAATTTCACTATTTATTATTGAAGCTGTTAACAATAATACGGACGAGGGAAACATTAAAATGTTGCCATTGAAAAATATTCAAATACAATTTAGAGATGATCTTATAACTTTCAAAATCCTATAATAAAAATTTGGTAATAAAACACAGCATAATTTTTTAAAAAACAAAAAAAAACAAAATGAAAGTGTGTATAATTTGGATTATTCGGACTACTTTTCTCATCTTCAGTGTTATTCTAACAACGTTTCGGCCGCTGTAACCTCTGGTCTTCTTCAGGTGTATCTTTTCGAACTCGGGAATATTTCTGTCGAACTTGGGAATCTGGACGGAATTTCAAACAGAACTCTTTATTTAATCCATGCTCTCGTTCCGTCAGCCATGCCTAGGAGAAGTCTTCAGTAATTCACAATTCTTTGTATCGCCCGCACCAAGGATTGAACCTTCAACCTTCAGATGACTATCACTTAGAACTGAATTTTACTTAGTACTATATCCACTGCGCCATAATGATGATGAGGACAGTAGCCCGAATAATCCAAATTATACAAATTATCAATCCTCATCTCAAAAATTCAGAAAAAAAACGAAAGTAAAAAGATTCCAGGGCAACGTTGATATCTGGCGTTGCCCTGGAATCTTTTTACTTTCATTTTTTTTCTGAATTTTTGAGATGAGGATTGATAATTTGTATAATTTGGATTATTCGGGCTACTGTTCTCATCTTGAGTGTTATCATCATCATTAGGACGAAGGAAACATTAAAATGTTGCCATTGAAAAATATGCAAATACAATTGAGAAATAATCTTTTAACTTGTAAAATCCTATTACAAAAAATAGTAAAAAGTTTGTAAAAAAACACACCATAATTAAAAAAACAAAAATGAAATTAAAAAGATTCCCGGGCAACGCCAGGTCGCAACAGCTAGTTGATGGATACTTTTGTATGATCCTTGCATAACGCTTGAAAAATGAATGTTTGAAAATCGTAGACAATTTTGAAATCAAATTTAAAAATAAAATATTTCTTTTTCTCTAGGCGAGAGGCCAAAAGCGAAAGATTGGTTGGTTTCCTGCAAATTATGTTAAACTTCTCGGTTCCTCCAGTGCACGCTCAACACCTGATATACAGAGTGGTATATCAGCGAGCCCACTTCCACTAGCAGGGGTAAGGATTGCCGCCTTTTTCTTGACTCTTTCTTCTTCTCCTCCTTGTTCACTGTTAATTTTATTACTTAATCATTTCACAACACATATCTCCAAAAGATACCAAACCCACAAAGTTCAGACATCTACCAAACCATAAACAATAACTTGACCACCTCTGTAAAGCACAGAAATCTGTCAAATCTCAAACAGTATTGAACCCTTTCTAAAAGTCCCACTACCTCAAATGAGAGCAGATATATGCCAAGCTCAAAGGGCACATACATCTGCAAAGGCTCTAACTACCCCCTCCACCAAGAGTAGATGTCCGGCAAGGTCCAGACAATGCCTACCACAAAAGAGGACAAGCATCTGCCAAAGCTCAAATAATACCCACCATCCAGAGGGTATAGATATCTGTTATGGCCCAAACAATATCCACCCTAGAGAGCACAGACAAGTAACTTCCTAGGCTGAAAAAATATCCATCTCCAGAAACTACATACCTTTTCGAAGGTTCAAACAATATCCTCCCTATGAAACAGCACAGATATCTGCCAGGGCCTAAACAATACCCTCCTCCCCTAAAAAAAAAAAAAAAAGCAAACATCTGCCAAGACCCAAATACCCTCCTTCTACTGAAAATAAAAAAAGAGTGGACATCTGCCAAGGCCATGAAACACCCATCATCCAGAAAGTACATACATCTGCAAAGCTACCCCCCTCTCTCGCACAGAAGTGTTAGTACTTGTATCTCTCTTTATTTTTTTTTTTTATTTTACTTCAGTTAGATCTCAGAAATCAGGACTAACACTTGAATTCTATGCGATACATTGGTATTCGAGTGTTCAATCAAGATTCTCTTCTACCTCTCTAATGTTGAGTCAGTAAAACAATGAAGAACATTAATTTTCCTCTCCCCTGAATTCGCCACTTAATTATGTTATAAGTTTATCTTTCTTGTGGTCTTTCTTTGGTTTGACCAGGACAAGAATTCATCTGGTCTGGTGGAGTATCCAACTAAGTGCGGTCTCTTGAGGTAACATCACTAGGAGAAGGTGCACCATTCCTCGTATGAGCCAGTGTATAGGCATGTCTAGGGGATCTTATTTGGGCTTCGAATACTATGTTATTTTGAATATTTGGTCAGGGTTTACTTGTAAGGTGAAGTATCCTCATGTCAGGTTGTTCTGACAAACCCTTGTACAGAGAGACCGAAGACACTCAAGGATGGTGTCTAGTAGGCATTCAAATTCTTCCCAGTAGGCATTCAATCAACAGTTGGTGTTTATATTTATTGGTAAATATAATGAACACAATTGTTTTATGTCATATTCGTTTAAAATAATATTCTGAGTTTTTGTTCCAGAAAGTTTTCTAAAAGTTTTCTAAACGTTTTCTCATGTGTTGCATCGATTATGAGACTACATACATTTTCTACGGTCGAAGCGATACCCTCCACATGAAAGAGTACAGGCATCTGTCAAATCCCCCCACCTCCAAAAAGGAAGTGGACATCTGCCAAGGTCTGAACAATAAATAAAAGAAAGTGCAGATGATGATCATTTAAAAAAAACTTTTTGGTGCTTCTGTTGTTTCACAATGACATTAAAATTGAAAGAAATGTATAAACTTTGTCGTGTACTTACGTGTTAATAGCTGAAAATAAGATTGTACAGAAAATATTATGCAAATTCATCCGGTATTTTATAAATTATAAGAAAAAGAAGAAAACGATTTTACGTATCATTAAACATTTTGTAACCAGTTTAGGCAAGGGAGATAACTCGATTTTTTTTTTTTACCAGAAAACCAAAAAAATAAAAAAATATCAGTTATTTCCCTTCTCCCTTGGCGACCTATGATAAAATCAGGCGATTGAAAGATACAAGATAGCGATGACCGATAAAAATCGTTTTTATTTTTAATTTAATAAATACTGGATGAATTTCCGTAATTTTTGGTGTACAGTCTTCTTTTATCACGAAAGTACAAAGTTTATACATTTTTTGGCCTATTTTTTTTATTGTTATCAGTTTATTATAAGATCCCTTTTATTATTTCAGGGAAGTCGTACTGGTACACCTGCACCGGCAGTAACCACTCAGCAATACTGTAAGTATAGAATTGTCTTGTTTCGGACCCTTTTTAATATTTAAATGTGAATCTTGTCTTGTTTCAGACCATTTTTAATATTGAAATACGAGTCTTGTCTTGTTTCGGACCCTTTTTAATATTTAAATATGACTCGTCTTGTTTCGGACGCTTTTTAATACTTAAATATGAGCCTTGTCTTGTTTCGGACCCTTTTTAATATTTAAATATGAATCTCGTTAAAATCCAGGCACTACTCAGAGACTGACAGAATCAAATCCTACGAGCAAAACTTACAGCCCACTTACTAGCTGGGCTCAAACGCCAAATCTGTTTTTTCTTGTTTTGCTCAGAATATATATATATATATATATATATATATATATGGGAAAATGAAAAAGGAAAACCAAAAAATGGATGTTTTTATGTGTACATCAACGTTTCGTCTTTATTTATAAGACTTCATCAGGATGATAATATAGAGAAAAAATGTCATGCAAGTACAAATACATGTAGGGTAGACATATTGGGAGGAAAAATAAAATAAAATAATGGCCACTACTGGGTGGACGTCCGTACTTGTTGGAGAATAAAAATGAATGTTGAAGAAAATGAGTGGGGAAGAAAGTGGAAAGTGAGCTGGGGTGAGCAAGGACTACTGTGGCTGGTAGTAAGAGAAAGAGGTGGGGGATGAGCAGGGATAAAGTGGATGGCAGAGAGGGAGTGGAGGAGAGGGAGGAGGGAGGTGTTTGACCAGATGGCTGCGGTCAAGATTGAAGGGGAAAAAGTGAGTTGGAATGTTTGTGTGTGGGGGGTGTATGCAGGGAAAGGAGGATGGGTAGAGAAGGAGGGGGGGCTGTGATTTTGGTGGATGGGCGAAAGTTATGGTCTTAGAGAGCGTTTTGAGAAAATGAGGGAATTTAAGAAGGGGTATGGAAAAGTGAGGGTATGGGAGAAATAGTTGAGAGGGGGAATGGGGGAGAGGGAGGATTTGTTGTGATAGGGTATGAAATATTTGAAATATTTGGAAAATGAGAGAAATGAGTGAGGGAGTGGAGGGGTGGAGGAGGGAGGTAATTGAACGGGTGGGTATGGAATATTTGAAATATTTGGAACATGAGAAAGTTTAGTTGGACTGTAGTGTTAAAAATGTGAGGGAAAAAACGGAACGAGTAAGGAGAAAATGAAGATTCATGGAGAAAAAGGAAGGGTGTGAGTAAGTGGAAAAGTGCAATAAAGGTTAGAGATGAAAATAAATGTTATCTATGATCAGGCAAGAGTCTTTGTTCTGTAAGGATGATCTTGCTTATTAAGGGTGATAGGTTAAAGAAGTTTCATTTTCCCATCACGTCGGATTACCTTCATCCTTCTCTTCCCATATATATATATATAGATATATAGATAGATTATTGCTAGATCAGAAGACAACTTGAGATTCATCAGGTCTTAATCTATGGACATAAAAATGGACTGACCAGGGAGGTCCACTATCTGAAGTGAACATAAATTCTGTGGGATCTCAAGTGGATCGCATTTTCAGCATGTACCTCTGTTTTTAAGAGATGATTACTTTTAAAAAATTGCAACCAATTTTCTGTGTGGTCAAATCCCGAGCCGATATTTTTCTCATCACAGGTTGTCGTTCGTAACATGCATCTACGCACCCCACTAAACATGCATCTACGCACCCCACTAAACATGCATTATAAACATGCATCATTGTGATGCATGTTTACAATAGTTTGTTTATTTTTAGTTTCTTTGCGTATTGCTATCCTAAATCTTGAATTGTATACGCCTTTGCGTTTCAGTGGAACAAGTTGTCTGTTTATATCCGTACTCGGCTCAAAACAGCGACGAGCTTACATTCCAAAAAGATGACCTCATCAACGTAATCAACAAAGACGACCCTGATTGGTGGAAAGGCGAACTCAGTGGTGTCTCAGGTGTGTTCCCATCCAACTACGTGACGTCTTACAGTGCTCAACAGCAAACCGCAGTGCCCAGCTCTTGTAAGTACCCAGTTTCTTTTTCGGCAATTTCTGTCTCATCGCTGACCGAGCGTCATTGCTGTTTCAGTAACAACATTGTACGTTTACTTTTTGGAGATTTTGTCGATCAGTTTAAAATGTCATTATTGTTATTCTGTAGTTATTTTCTTATTGCAGGTAATTGTGTGGGTGTTGTTAAATAGAAGCTTGTGTTTTTTTTTAAATTATTATTATCGATGGAATTATTCTTTCTTTGATGTTAGCTTCATGTTCTTATAGATATCCCAGCATGCCATTTTTGGGGGTCTATCTGATGAAATATTTAAGAGAATTTGATCTGTATAGTTCTACTATATATTCTGAAAGGTCGTAGATAACTGAGTGTTTACTTATATACAAGTATACACAGATTTAAAAGCGCATTTAAATAAACTTTCAGGCGATTTTTTTTTTAACGCACGTTTTGAAGTATTTTTTATTAAACAAAATGGCTGACAGAAAAGAAAAAAAATGGAGTAAAAGTATTCAGTTTTTCCTATACCATTACAAGACAATGAAAATATACAGAAAAACAGTAAAAAAAAAAAAACGGTTGGATTTGCCTTGTGCTAGCCTATTTTTCTTTTTTAATAATAAAGAATGTTTCGAAACATGCGTAAGAAAAAAAGCCTATGAGAACTCTTATTTCTGAAACTTGATTTAAATACCATTTTTAAATATATTTACACTTTTCTATTAAGCTCTATTTTATTATATGAGAAAATATTGAGCTTTCTCTTTTCTCAGCAAGTTGGAAACATTTCATATAGATAGCTCCAAGTGAGATTTTTCCAAATGAGTTTTAAATAAACTATTTGAATTATTAATATAATTTCTGCACCTATATATATATATAAGCAATCGCAAACCATACATACACGTAATTAGCCTGATGATTTCCTCAAGGAATGAAACATAAATGTTGCCATGTAGCTTAGTTGCAAGAAATATACTTTCATACTATTACTACTACTAAGTTCTACTCAGGTATTGAGCACTGTTGAAGTAAATACTGAAAATATATATATATATGTAATATATTACTTTATGATATATATGTATATACATGAAACAGTAAAATTGTGTGTATATATATATATATATATATAAATAAATAAAACTGCGGATAAAACGATCCGACGTAATAGAAAATGAAAGAGGAAAGCCAAAAACTATGTTATCTATGTATTCATCGACGTTTCATCTTTATTGAAAGACTTCCTCAGGATGAAGGAAACAATGTAGAAAAATCATACAGAATATTAATTTTGATTTGTCAGACTGCTGCTAATAGCGCCATATCCCAAATCATGATTTTCATTTTCTGCTGACTCACGCCTACAGCCATTCCGAAGTCTTGACACTTTCTGACAAATACAAAATTAATGTTATGTTATTAATGCTTTTTCTACATTGTTTTCTTCATCCTGATGAAGTCTTTCAATAAAGACGACACGTTGATAAATACATGAATAACATAGTTTTTGGCTTTCCTCTTTCATTTTCCATATATATATATATATATATATAGTAGAGAAAAAAAAATAATATATAGTAGAGAAAATAAAAATATAATGTATACCTTTAAATTAAAACCTATCATGAAAGAATTTATGCTCGATATACGAGATATATATCTTTTTGTTTTCATGTTTACATTTATCTTAAATAATACTTTATATTTTCAAAGTTTGACTTTGGTAATTCTCTTACCAACTTATCTCTCTGTATTCCTCTGATGATAAGAATTCCATTCTTTGAAAATCCATGGTTTTAGGAAGGCAAATAAATCTTTTGTTTTGAACAACTGAAGACGTAATAGATTGTGTATTTTTGCAATTTTTATTCTCATATTTTAATTGTAATAAACAATAACAAATATTTTATATATATATATATATATATATATATATATATATATATATATATATATATATATATATATATATATATATATTCTTAAAGCCCACCCCTCCCGATCTAACATTACACCGGGGGTTGGGGGGAGAGGTCATGCCATTAAGACACATTCAACAGATGTTTTTTTTCTGTTGTAGAATTTAGTTCTTATTTTAATTATTTCAATTCAGGATGATTCACATGTCAGGGGGTGGTGGAATATCATTATTTTTCCATGAGTAGGAAACAGGTATATTCCATCATTTCCTGACATGGGATGTATCCTGAATTATTACGTTAAAATAATCCAAAAACAAGAACTAAACCACAACAACAGCAACGTTTGATGATTGTCTCTAGTGTCATATTGAGACATGTAAGGTGAGATGTAACTTTAAGAATTACATCATGCTCTATTATATTTTTTAATTCATAACATTGAGCACTCTATAAAATAATATTTAAATAAATACCATTTCATTGATTTTTAAAATGTAATTTTTTTTTGTTCTCATTGTGAACTTTAAAAACTTATAATAAATCCAATACCAAGCTTACATAATGAAATAGTGAGGGTTGAAGATATGCGTTGCATGGAGAGACATTATATGAGAATGGTACGATGGATGTGTAATGTGATTCTTAAAGATAGGCTTAGATCTGGTGACCTCAGAGGATAATTAAATCTAGACAGTATAGAGAGATTTGTACAGAATAGGAGACTTTGTTGATTTGGTCACATTGAAGTAATGTATGAGTTAGCGGGGTTAGTCGGCAAGGAAATTCTAAGGAAACATGGGAGGAAATGATAAAGATGAACTTGAGAGTAAGAGGGATAAATAAAGACCTGGCCAAAGATAGGTTGGTTTGGAAGTTAATTTTTAAAAGCTGTCCAACACATGCCAGCATGTAAAGAAGACATTGAACCGAATATGACGATGAGTGCTCAATACAGTTTTTGTAGAGCTGTATAATAAAAATAAATGGAAATTGATGGCTACACAAATGCAATCATCTTTTGCGTAACCATTCAATTTTAATTTAAAACATTTTAAACCTATTTTACTATAATATATATAAATTTTTTAAACTTATTTTAATATATATAATTTTTAAAAACTTATTTTAAAATATATAATGTTTTAAAACTTATTTTAATATATATAATTTTTTAAAACTTATTTTAATATAATGTTTTAAAACTTATTTTAATATATATAATTTTTTTAAACTTATTTTAATATATATAAGTTTTTAAAACTTATTTTAATATATATAAGTTTTTAAAACTTATTTTAATATATATAATTTTTTAAAACTTATTTTAATATATATAAGTTTTTAAAACTTATTTTAAAATGTATGTTTTAAAACTTATTTTGATATATATAATTTTTTAAAACTTATTTTAATATATAATGTTTTAAAACTTATTTTAATATATATAATGTTCTAAAACTTAATTTTATATATATATATATATATATATATATATATATATACAATTTTTGTTTAATTTATTTTTGTTATGTTCATTAAGATGCAATCATCTTTTGTGTAGCCATTCAATTTTAATATTTTTTAACTCATTTTACTATATATATTTATTTTTTTCAATTTATTTTACTGTAATATATATAATTTTTTTTAAAATTTTACTATAATATATATAATTTTTTAAAAAATTATTTTACTATAATATATATGTTTAAAAAAAAATTATTTTACTATATATAATTTTTTTAAACTTATTTTAATCTATATATATAATTGTAAAAAACTTATTTTAATATATATATATATATAAATTTTTAATTTAATATTTTTTTACATTCATTAAGATGTGAAATGAGATTATTGATTAAAATAAGAGATATCCAAAGAGGCATAATAAATAAATAAATAAACTCCTCTGTGCATTCGATATTTTATTATATATATATATATATATATATATATATATAGTCAGTGTAGGCACAGAATCAAATTTTAGTAGTAACTGACAGTTTCAGGCATAAAACAACCATCATTTGGGTTTTATATCCATCAAAAAAACAAAATAAAATATTAAAACAAAAGATAAAGATTAAGGAAATAAACCTATAAAAAAAAATGACGTTTACGATTTAATAGTTGAAGAAAGACGGTAGAATTAAGTTATATAAATAGTGATGGAATGTTAAAAGTCTAAACAGCAAAAATGATTGTTCTTCTATGAAGATTTGATTTGTCAATCTAACTGATAAAAAAATCACTGGAGTTTGAGTGACAACAAGTCTCCCCAGATTTCCAGCATTCTCCACCTCTTTTGATAACGGTTGCAAATCATTTTGCATTATTTGCACAGCCGTTTACTTTTTTTATTTTTTACTGCTAACGCCCATTGGTTTTCTCTGGAATATGAGTGACAATAACCCTCCCCAGTCGCGGTCTAGATGATGCGCGGACAGTCGTAGACGACATGCTCAGCTCTCTCCTCTCCCACACCACCCTTTCAGCACACTCGGTCGTCAACATGGTCAATCTTCTGGAGCCAATACTTGAGATCTGGGTGGTGTCCACTTGCTGTTGCCTGGGGAGAGACTTTCTAGCTCAGTTTTGTCTCCATGGTCCCCGTGGATCTTCCTACCTCATGCAGGAAGAGTGGTGGTTTAATCGCACTGTAGATCGTTGCGGTTGTTGTTGAGCGAATTGGACTTCTGCGTAGAATCCATGAAGAGCGTGCCTCGTGCTTGTCTGCATAAAGTCCTCCTTTTTGGACGTCGCTATTTGTTAGACCTGCAAGATTGTGGTTTTTACCCCCACCACCCAGAGCAGCAAGGCCCAGCGGTTGCATACGAAGTCTGGGAAGGTTTGGCCCAGAACACACAAAGGAAGCCATGTTGGTATCCGCACTCGATAGATTTGCGATTCCGTACACGATACGTCCTAGCTTGCCACACACAAAGGTATAGACGACCAGAGGACGACAGATCCTGATGGTGACTCCTGGATTTTCACCAAAACCCTGTTACTAAGGTAGCTCTAACACTATCACGTTGCCACCACTCCTACCACGGTGAAGAAAGGTTGGATTTTAGGGGTGGAGGGACTCCTGCAAAGGAAATAGAGTAAATAGTGGTCATTAAAATGAAAAGCAATGCTATAAGGTCTTTCATTTGTGTAACCCAAACTTAAAAAGGAACAGCTTTGTTGTTACTACCAGTTAAGGATATGTCTTCGACAATCAGTTCAGCAGTAGCCTTGCTTCTGTCGGACTGAGGTATGGTTATTTTCAGTCCGAGGAGATCCACCCTCCCAGGCTCTTTGAGAAGATGTCAATTTATTCCTGAGATGCCTCAACCGAGAGATTGCTGATTGGGCTGCTCAGGCATTTTTTGTAGGCCCAAGTGCATTTCATTTAGTGTGCTGGCTTTTCAAAACCCTACCTGACCTTGTGTCAAACCTCTACACCAGGCACTAAATAATAAGCACAAACACAATTTCTGATAAATGTTATATTTTATGCAACAAAGCAATGAATATGCTTTTCAATATAAATGAAATATAAGATGCAGGCGATATTTGTTCGCAAGATTACTGTCGACGCTAAAATAGCAGTAGTTTCCTGTTTTTGAGATTTGATTCGTTTATTTGTGTAACAGCAAGCAAACTGGAGCAAAAATCTGGGACACGAATTATACTGATGAATATGTATTTATTTGCGCGCACGTGGCCAACGCTGAACTATAACATCCTTTCGCCGTAAAACTGGAAATACATGAAAATAAACAAGTCTTACAAACATGTTCTAAGCCAAAACAAAGCAAATTATAAAAGAGTAAAAATTCAAATAGGTTTAGAGAACTATGCGTTGCTTACCTCTATTTTTGCCAAGCTACTTGCCCCAGAGCCAACGTCTATCACAAGCAGAACAAACGTCCGACTCCCATGTTGACTGATTCGAAAAGACCGCCTCTAGGCAAGCAGGTGGTGTAGAGGCATGACAGTTACCCCGTGCGCATGTCTTCCGGAAGAGGACGGTGCTGAATACAAAATGTCCCCTTCCTGAATTATGACCGGCCAACATGTGAAAGTCCTACGCTTACAACTTGGTTCAGTTTGTCTTCATGATTTGTTCTGTCGGTAAACCCAACAATCCACTTTGACCCTTACTTCAGCTAGACGGGAGGTTGGAGAGGCCCGATCCGATCAATTGACTGGTCATGGCATGCCCTAGTATCTATAAGTTCATCCCCCAACCGTATTATTCAATCTGGTTCTTCCAAAAAGCAAAACGGTACTTCTTTTTATTTTCCTCCCAAATAGATAGTGGCAGGCGGTGGCTGGGGGTCAATCGTGTTGGGAACAAAGATTACCACTGCCGAAAAGTAATGTCTTTTAAGAGCAATGTTTTCTAAGAATATAAAATAATTACTCTACGATTCTATTTGACAACTTTATTCGGCATTAAATAACCAATAGATGGTTGATATGCCGTAAAACAAACCAAACCTGTCGATTAACCCACCTTCGGCTTTGATGACAACATCGAGGAAGTCTCGGAATTGATCGCAGGCCTTCGTCACTGTTTCCCAACTTAGGCTGCTCGTTCTTCGTGTTGCAGCTTGATCTGTTGGTGTCTTGTCCCATTGTGCCCCACAAAGGGGATTGATGTGGAGGAGGGGTGCAGTGAGGCAAGCTGGGAGGCCAAATTTCGGGTGAAGTGCGGTCGACAAACTTCTCCGACTGCCAAGTCTGGGTCTTCCAGCTGGTATGGCAGGGCGCTGAGTCTTGCTGCTTCATATACGTCAGACTTGCAGCTACCTGGTCAATCCTGGGTTTCACTATCTCGCTCAGAATGCAGATGTAACCATCGGTGTTCAGCCTGAGCCGATCAGGAAAGAAGTGGAGTGGCATGATGTCATTTACGAACGCCAGTGTTCAGATGGCGTCATATCATTGTTCGGCCGTTATTCTGTGATGTTGCCTCATAGTTGAATCCTAAATCTTTCAATTCTCGTTTGATTTTTTTTTTCTACTATCCTCTTGCTGACGCTGAGGAAGTCTGAACTCCTTTTATTTGTCCTTCTGGCATGAGGGTTCAAAATTGTCCATAATCAATTGAAGAGTTTAAATCCAAATGTGATAAACGCCATTTTCAAAGTTACGAAACTATCACTACAGAAAGTGTTGCATTTCAACACTCGACCAAACCTCAAAATCATGGTTTGCATAATATGATACCGGCTTCATTTTGTTTTGCTTTAAATTAAAATCAGCTTTTAGTCAAAGTCTACATTTTATATATTCGTTCTTTTATTGTTTAATGTCTCAATTTAAATAAATTGGATTTATCGCGGTTACATTCGATCTCTTCATATAAAGTGTTAAAATTATCACTGTTTATTCGCTATTCAGCAGTGGTCCAGTGGTTCAAGATGTCGGGATTTGAGTTGTAAAATACTCAGAATCTGGGGTTTCGAATCGCATGACCAGTAGTGAATAGTCATATCTCTATGCTGATGAGTCCCCGTTATAAAGGACGAAACATATACGTACATAGATAATAAACAAATATATATATATATATATATAGAGAATTACTACACTACTGTTGCAGTTAAAAATAGACTCCACTCTCTTGCAAAAGATATAATAAAAATAGTAATTTATATTTGTTAAAAGTCAATAAAATATTTTGATTTTTGCGATACGTGTTTGTTCTTACATATTAATTTTGTACAAACTTTTTCCAATCAATATCGCGGACCCAAAAACAAATTAAAATAACAAATTTTACTTACTCTGTTTGTTTTTGAAAATGTTATAAACTCATGTGTTCATCTTATATATAAAGTAAAGTCGGTCATAAATGGAGAGTTTTCAAAGTTACGAAGCTATCACTACAAAAAGTGTTGCATTTCAACACTCGACAACACCCCAAAATAATGTTTTGCATAATATGATATCAACAATTTAAACAAATTGCATTTATCGCATTCTGCATTCGATCTCTTCAATTATTCTGAAAAAAAAAAACAAAGAAAATATAGTCACTGTTTTCATGAAGACAAGCTTGATAATTAAAAAAGAAAAAAAAAAAATATGCATAAATTTAGAAGTTATGAACAAATATCGTTTGCACTCTGTCGATCAATAAGCTTTTGTGCAATTTTTAGTATACTTCATTTTCCAACATTAAAGAATCGTCCAAGGTAAGTAACTCCTATTCTTAAGATGTAATTTTACCTTCCCGTAAACCTGTTGTATAACATTTTTATTTAGATCATCTTTTGTTCAATTAGATCATACATGTTTATCATATTTTGAATTTGAACTCCGCTAAAAATCCTCTTATCGATTTATGCAATCTAATGAACGTCCAATATCAAAGTAAGAACCGCTGAATATTGCAGAGGAGAATATTTTACAGAAAATATGAAATAATACTAAAACTCTGACTTGATACAGCGAAAACTAAAAACAATGCCACAATGTGAATAGAAGCAGAATAAAACAAGTTTGATGAAAATTGAACCACGTAGTACTCAATTAAAATTGAACCACGTATTACTCAATTACTATAAATGTAGTTGTTCAGGAATTGAACCACGTATTACTCAATTACTATAAATGTAGTTGTTCAAGAATTGAACCACATATTACTCAATTACTATAAATGTAGTTGTTCAAGAATTGAACCACGTATTACTCAATTACTATAAATGTAGTTGTTCAAAAATTGAACCACGTATTACTCAATTACTATAAATGTAGTTGTTCAAGAATTGAACCACGTATTACTCAATTACTATAAATGTAGTTGTTCAAGAATTGAACCACGTATTACTCAATTACTATAAATGTAGTTGTTCAAGAATTGAATTTTCTTTTGTCAAAAATTTACCATCATTTTATCAATTTATTTTTTTACCGGTTGGTGATCATTATAATGATGATGCTATAGTTTTAATACATTTTTTTATGAATATTATATATACATTTACACTTTTAAACGATTTTTGTTGTTGTGGGGGAGGTAAACGATTTTTTAGAGGAGGGCCCCAGTTCACTTTATCTGATATTTGAAAAAATAAAAAATATACGTAAATAGTAACTAATCATTATAAACAATTATGTGTAATCTACTATATGCAATTATGTTTAATCTGCTACATGAAGGTTGCCAACATCAATAAATGAAAATGATGCAGTAGAATTGACTGGATTCGAACTTGGCACATCCAGGTAATCAGTCTGCATTTCAGTGAATTAAAATCTAGACAGAACTTATGGGGATAACCTGTAAATTATTAAACCAAAGTAAATTTGATGTTACTAACTATACCTACCCAGCGTTACCTGATTGCATTTCTTATTGTGAAATCATGCCGTTTTATTTTTTCCCAGAATTTATTATTGTTCCAACAAAGGGAAGGAAGTCTGTAACGGACGAAAACAGGGCTACATACTTTTTTTTTTTTTTTTTTTTTTTTTTTGCAAAATACTATTTATTTCTTTGAAACAAAGAGAAGTAACTTTGTATTGTACGATTACAGATTTATCTCCCTTTTTAAAAAAAATGGCGTTTATACAAAAATCGGTGCTTTTTTAGAATAAGCTCCCTGCAGAAAATTATTTTCATGTAAAAGCATTATGTTTTACTTACTCAGTCATAGTTTCTCGCTCACGGCACGAAAAAGAATTTAAAAATATCAAGCAGAACTTTAATTAGAACGATTTTTCCATTTCGATGTACAACCTGTATTCGCTGACATTTTGGGTGTGAGCCGACATTTTGGGTGTGAGCGGTCGATGGAATAGCCAAGGGCATTAACTCCGTTTTTATTGTTAGGATTTTAAAAAGAAAGAAACACATATGCAATAATAATAAAATATATATTTATTAAATAAAAAAAATGGAAAATTAAATAATTATTTTTGATTTCTTCACCGGGGTACTTTCCACGATATAATTTTCTTGTTTTTTTTTTTTTCTTATTACCATGGTAACTGGGGCCCCTAGTTAGCTATTGCATCAATCGGCCACACCCAAAATGTTGGCGAATCGACGTTTTATATCGCCCTTATGGAAATGGAAAAATCGTTCTAATTAAAGTTCTGCTTGATATTTTTAAATTCTTTTTCGTGCCGTGAGTGAGAAACTATGACTGAGTAAGTACAACATAATGCTTTTACATGAAAATAATTTTCTGCAGGGAGCCTATTCTAAAAAAGCACCCAAAAATCAATCCAATTGACTAGATTATTTTCTGAATTAATTCAATTAGATTTTTTTTAACAACATGGACCAACGTTAAACAAAATAAAATGGCTATTCAGAATGAAATATTGATTTGTACTGCATTTTATTTAATCGATTAATAAAATTCTTTTTTATTTTTAAAATTTAATTAACGTGCACCTTTTGTAAGTCTTTTTATTTGTGGCATTCTTTTAAACAATAAGATTTGTAGGTTTTTCTATTAATATACTTTTTCTTCGATAGACTCTTTTCAAGAATTCTCTTTTCGATAATCTGTTGACATTTTTCATTTTTGTCTGTCATTGTATGAGTTTATAGAATCATTGCGGAAATGACGACGCAGTTTTATTTTACTGTTTGAGGTGTACAACTTAAATATTTACATTTGTACGATTCTCTTTCTTTCTCTCTTTCTTTCGTTCTCTCTTTCTTTCGTTCTCTCTCTCTTTCCCCCTCTTTATCTTTGAGGTGTACAGCATAAATATTTACATTTGTACCTTTCTCTTTCTTTCTCTCTCTCTTTCTTTCTCTCTCTTTTTCTTTCTCTCTTTCCTCTTTTGTTCTCTCTTTTATTCTTCTCTTTTGTTCTCTCTTTCATTCTCTCTCTCTTTCTTTCTCCTTCTTTCTCTCTTTCATTCTCTCTCTCTCTTTCATTTTCTCTCTCTCTCTTTCTTTCTCTCTCTTTCATTCTCTCTTTCTTTCTCTCTCTTTCATTCTCTCTTTCTTTCTCTCTCTTCATTCTCTCTTTCTTTCTCTCTCTTTTATTCTCTCTTTCTCTCTCTTTCTCTCTCTCTTTCTCTCTCTCTTTCTTTCTCTCTCTTTCTTCCCCCTCCTTCTCTCTTCCCCCTCTTTCCTTCTTTGAGGTGTACAACCTAAATATTTACATTTTTACCTCTCCTACTGTTTCTTTCTCTCTTATAAAAATAGCTTTTTAAATACATCTTTTATATGTGTATATATATATATATACTTACTTACTTTTTGAAAACATTACCAATTTCATATTTATTTTTCTATTTAGTAAAAATCTCAATTAACAATGTAACTTTCTGTACCTACCTGCCGTTGCCTGGGAGTTTTTTTACTTTCATATTTTTTTTCACCTTTTTCTTTTGTTTTTAACTGCCATTAAAAATTGTTATTTTAATAAGATTTTGAAAGTCAAGTTTAATTATTATGGTATCATTTGGCCATTAAATTATTAATTGAACCAAATTATTATAAACTATAAATTGTTAAGCTAATGTTATTTTAATCTCTAAGATCATTGGATGTAAAAAGCTTCTTTCATTTCATTGGATGTAAAAAGCGTCTTTCATTTCATTGGATGTAAAAAGCGTCTTTCATTTCATTGGATGTAAAAAGCTTTTATTTCATTGGATGTAAAAAGCTTCTTTCATTTCATTGGATGTAAAAAGCGTCTTTCATTTCATTGGATGTAAAAAGCGTCTTTCATTTCATTGGATGTAAAAAGCGTCTTTCATTTCATTGGATGTAAAAAGCGTCTTTCATTTCATTGGATGTAAAAAGCTTTTATTTTATTGGATGTAAAAAGCTTTTATTTCATTGGATGTAAAAAGCTTTCATTTCATTGGATGTAAAAAGCTTCTTTCATTTCATTGGATGTAAAAAGCTTCTTTCATTTTATTGGATGTAAAAAGCTTCTTTCATTTCATTGGATGTAAAAAGCTTCTTTCATTTCATTGGATGTAAAAAGCTTTTATTTCATTGGATGTAAAAAGCTTTTATTTCATTGGATGTAAAAAGCTTCTTTCAAAACTTTCGATCATTTGCGGATTTGCTAAGAATTTTAAAGATAATTTAATTTTGTGACTTGTCTAAATTTGAAAGGCATTTAGACTGTCATGTAGAATGACAGTCTAAATGCCTTTCAAATTTTGACAAGTCACAAAGTAAGTCATTCTTTTTTTTCTCTCAACAAAAGATTAAAATGGCTGGAGAAACCAAAATGCATTGCGACAGATTTAATTTTGTAATTAAATTAATTTTTTTGAATAGGATTTAAAAAACTTTCGTTTTACTATTTTTGATTTCAATAAATAATTAATCGTAAATTTAACAGAATGAGTAAGTCACATAAAGGCGAGAAACACAAACACACACGTACACACGAGACATGGTCGCACAATTATATTGATGTAGAGATTTGAAAACAGATTTGGTTTGCACATTGCAAGACAAGATTTAATTTTTTTTTATAGATGTTCATTCTTTTATCCTGAAAAAACTTTTCCATGTCAGCTTCTTCATAATTTCTTTTTTACTAATGACCACCACTTATCAAGGCCAAAATCCACTCAAGGATAATGAGATGGATAGATTGAGAGCATTGAGACTAATGGATAAAATTTGATGACTTATGAACACAGTTTTTGACAAGTATTTATTGACATTAAACTTAAAGATGACCCTGTTGTAGTTCTCGAAGAAGTAATCCTGTGGTAACATGTTTCACATATGGGTAATTCTTGGAAAGAAACACTGGTCATGGAAATTTCATTTGATGTTAGGCACACAAAGAAAAAAAAGAAGTTTTTTGCTGTGAATGTATTACAAGGAGGAACCAGCGATTGAGGCTCAATCGAACACCTACCATGAAAATAACGATAGAGTAGAGAAAGACTAGCAACGTCTCTTCTGTGAGAAAGAAGCTGTAGGGAAGAGAAGAAGATACCCCTCGTCACTCGATTGCAAAGTCGATTTTGAACTTTTAGTAGCAAAGCGTCGTTCCCTTTAAATCCGTGTCATCTCCATTAAATGACAAAGTTACCTCCCCCTTTTTAAAAAAAGACTGAATACATTGCGAGCATGAAACAATTTCAAAATATTAATCAATCACCCATTGACACCTAGTTTATTTGAATTATTCAAACTACTGTTCTCATCTTGGATGTGATGTCTGGTGCTACCAGATCAGGCTGTCTGAAGATACCAGCTTCCTGACTTAAAATGCACCAAACATTGATGTTATTGTTTTATTTTTCCTTTCCCTTTGCAAAACTCAATGTTTTGCAAAGCCAAAAATAAAAACATTTTTTCCTCTTCAAAACAACCAAACCATGAATAAATATTTGAAGATATAAAGAACTTGAAGCATAAAAACTGTTACCAAAATCACCTGATTCGGCATTAAATAACCCGAAAAGGGTTGATATGCCGTAAAACAAAACAACCAAACCAAACATCATGAATAAATATTTGAAGATATAAAGAACTTGAAGCATAAAAACTGTTACCAAAATGACCAGATTCGGCATTAAATAAGCCGAAAAGTACGTAATATTGAGCCGAAACCCTTTATTTAATCTGTAAGACCCCGTGACGCATCGAATGAATGGGCTAAGTAATAATCAGTTCTAAGTGACAGTCTTCTGGAGGTTGAAGGTTCAATCCTCAGTGCGGGTGATACTAAGAATACAATTAAGACTTTAACCACTCATGGCTGACGGAACGAGAAGAAACTACCTCCGTGGATTAAATAAAGGGTTCTGTTTGAAATTCCGTACATATACCCAAATTAAACAATATGCACCTGAAGAAACTCAGAGATTACATCGGCCGAAATGTTGTGAGAATAACTTCCAAGATGAGAACAGTAGTCTGAATGATACAAATTATCAATCCACATCTAAAGAATTCTGAAAAATAGTTTTTTTTGGATTTATATATTTTTTTTCAATCCATTTTTATTTCTTTTTGCTTCTTTTATTGTTTTGTGTGATAAAAATAAAAAGATTTTAGCATGTTTTTTTTTTGTTTTTTTTTTCACGCTTTATGGGTGTAAATGAGATGGTCTCCAGCCGATTTTTATAAATTCCAATATAATCGTTCTGATGGTTTAAGATAGAGAAAAAAGTGATTTAAGAGAAAGAAAAAAAAGGAAAATTTGTAGATTAAGCCCCCCCCCCCCACTCCCAATGAGATTCAGCTTAATTAAATTAGAATTTAGAGTGGGGGATCAGTTTAACGTAAAATGGTTCCCCATTTCCGGGTCACTCTAACTTTTAGGGCTGTTAACTAAATTATTTTACCACTAACCTTAAGTCCGACTGGCAAGGTCATGAAACCACGCATAATCGCCTAAAAAATAAACCCACCAACCCCCACCCCCCAAAAAAAACCCATAGAATTCTCCCATAGAAAAAACAATGGGGTTAACTGCCTTCAAATTGTAGAATGGCCGTGAAATGGATGACCATTTTATGTTAAATTTAAATGCAAAGCTGATCCCCTTACTCTAAATTCTAAAATAATTTTTTTTTAAGTTTTTTTTTCTTTCTGCAGACTTATTCAGGGTGGTTACACATAATCAGCATTTAAAAAAAAAAAAAAAAAAAATTATATATATATATTATAAAAGAGAGAATCTCATTTTATTGGAGAGGGAGATGTTTTTACCACTAACCATAAGTCCGACTGGCATATAATCGCCTAAAAAATAGACCCCCCTCCAAAAAAAAAAGGAATGCCGAATAAAGTTGTCAATTCAAATCCCAAGTTGGGGTAATTATTTCATATTGCCTTGAAAGACGATGAAAAGTGAAATAAAGCATTTGAAATTGAATTTTTATGAACAGTCCAAATTCTTTGAAGTCTAAGATTCTCGTCGGATTTGTGTCTTTAAAAAGATCCTTTAGGTTTTCCGAGTTCTAGTATTTCTTTTGGCTTTGTTGCAGATCTTGACAGTCTAGTAATATATGTTTGACTGTATAAGATTCTTGGCATGATATGCACATTGGAGACTCCTCTCCTTCCAATAAATGCTTGTGAGTCCTATACAGAGTCTCGCTATTACAACCTCTTCTCTTCTTGCCTTTCTTTAGCCCAGGGGCCACTCATCAATAGTTGCCCCCCCCCCCAAAAAAAAAAAAACCCCAAAAAACATAGAATTCTCCTATAGAAAAAAAAAAATGGGGTCAATTGCCTTCAAATGGTAGAATGGCCGTGAAATGGGTGATCATTTTATGTTAAATTTAAATGAGAAACTGATCCTCTTACTCTGAATTCTAAAATAATTTTAAAATAATTTTTTTTTTATTAAGGTTTTTTTTTCTTTCTGCCAAGTTATTCAGTGTTCACACATAATCGCCTTTTTAAATATATATATATATATATATATAATAAAAAAAACAAAAAAACTCAAGTTTTTGGAGGGGGAGAGGTGATTTAGTTAAGGGAATTAATCTCCAATAATACTGAAGAAGAAAGAAACTGAAAACCGAAGTACATGTGCGAAAATATCTATCTTCGGACTTACATCTACGGAGAGAAGTTTGCATACCAGAACGGAACCAGTTTACAACCTATATTGTTCGGCAGGTAAGTGTTAAGCATCTCTTTTAAAGATTATCTAACTAAGTAACGTAGGCTTTCTTCTCTCCTGCCTCCTCCATCTTACTTCTATTTAAGCTATCATCACGCCGACTCCTCTAACATGTTCGTCTTCATCTACTTAGTCATATTTCAAAATTAAATTTTGTTCTCAAAGTAGAAATAATAAGTAGGGGTGGGACGTAATGGGTGGAAATTTCAGATTCATGCGAGTAGAATTTTTTGTGTTCATTTATACATAAATAACACTAAACAATCAAACGTTTTGAAAATTTTGCAAAATTCAGAAGGTGCAGGCCAAAAATAGCCGTTAGGGCTCCACGGGACTCAAAATCCATCATTTTTCAGTGAAAAAGTGGTTTCATGCGATATTGCAGGTCCTAAAACATCCTCAAAAGCTATGAATGGATATAGATGGTTAAATCTGATATAGTACTTTAAATTCGGACCATTTTCAGTCTGTGAAAGGGTTTTCATGAATGTAAAATAGCCAAAAACTAGTGGCCTGCACCTTCTGAATTTTGCAAAAGTTTCAAAATGTTTGATTGTTTAGTGTTATTTATGCATAAATGAACACAAAAAAATACTACTCGCATGACTCTGAAATTTTCACCCATTACGTCCCACCACTATTATAAGATAATGTTCTGTGTATTTAACGAGTTACTGTAAGGTCTGCGTCTTACAGAGGGTTGTTGGGGCTTTATTTAAATATCATCATCATTAGCAATACTTAATTGTATGACATCCAGCATCCCAAGGGTTCTTTGTGCAAAATCTGGTGGAATTCTATTTAATAATTTTAGTGGTATGTTGTTACCCGCACGCTAGGGTTTGAATTTGATTGAATTCTGACCTTTACTTTTGGAGGCTCTGAGTGTTTGTTCTGATTGATAGAGGACCTGTTGTGTAAAAAAAATGATGGACGAAAAAAAATGTTACATTCTTCGGACAAATAAATGAAGCATTGGAAAAAAATAGGTTTTTATATTGCAATAAAATGTATTTCCGTTTTAAACAATTAACTATTTGTATTTTTTTGATTATTCAGGCCATTATTTTCAACTTGGTTGTTATTTTAAGGTGTCAGCCTATGTAACCTCCGACCTCTTTCAAGTTCATTTTTTTTTTTGAACTTGTGAATCTTTGTCAAACTCCGCATGAAATAATTACCAATTTTAACCGGTCATGGCTGACGGAACAATAAACAATCTCCCACCATATATATTAAAAAAAAAAATTAAAAAAAAAAAAAGTTCAGTCCAAGATTCTTTATAAATTCCCAAGTATGAAAAGATACATGAGAAGGTTTTCATTCATGTTAAATCTCTTTTTTTGATAATCGTATAGTTACTTCCGGTTTCATTTATGTTACACAAGCAGGGCTACCCTGCGTTGCCCGGGGCTATAAAGAACCAAATAGAAGAGGTTAAAAGATGTGTGTAACATCTTTATATTAAAATTTCTTTCTCTCAATCCGTCTCCCTATCTTTCTTTCCCCCTTCCCCGTTTTTCCACATCTTTCTCCCCTACCCCTCTTTCATCTCCGCCCGACCCATTCTTCTCTCTTGTTTTAATGTATTGAAAATAATAAAAATAATAATGCAAGTCATTCACCTCTCCTTTATATAATAGTTCACATTGGAAATGGCTGAAAAACCGACCCCCCTCCCCGACGAAACCTGACACAGTTAACCCCCAAACAATGAATTTTTCAACCAGAACAACGCCGATCAAGAATATACTAACTTTGTGGGTGTTTCTTGTGTAGTTTTTTATTTTTTTAACTTTTAGCTGAACATTTATACACACAGATATTATAGATATATCTTTTTGATAAGTGATTAGTCAATTCCATTTTTTTTGTTTATTGTTTTAATTTAAATAGTTTTGCAAAGTCAGAAGAAATAAAAACAATGAAAATAGGATTAGTCAACTTCAGTGATGTGCTTGTTTCGCAGTTACATTATTTCCAGAGAGGACATTTCCTCTGCTTTCACCGGTTCTACAAAATGTAGAAACGTCTTTGCAAATAAAATAGAGCACCGTTTAGCATTTGAATTCATCAAATAGCCTGTATTTGTTTGTACGCGTGCGATTGAAAAGCATTTTTTGTTCACTAAGTATCATAAGTTTAAAATAATCTGTTGTTATGTATTTTACTGTTTCAACTAACATTTATTCTTGTGTACATGTTTGATTAAAAAAAAAAAATTTTTTTTGTTTCAAAATATTATAACTTGGTTGGTACATTCGTAAGTTGTCCTAGCGTCTTTTAATCTAATGAAGTTTGTTTAAAATTTGTAAAGAATACGTTTTATGAAACGCTTCTAGTTTAATTTTGCAAATAAAGTGTATTTGTCTGTGCTGTAAAATTATGTGGTAGATGACCGCGCCACTTCGATCATTTCATTAAAACAACAATGTAATTAGTTGAGGGGGAAAGAAAAATGTTCATGTATTATGATATACAACTAATGCTATGAAATGAATAGGATAATATTTATTTAAAACAAATATAATTGTTTATCTGATGAGCAATGAAGATTTTCTTTTTATTAATGATGTAAGCAGATTTTTTCCTTTTATGGCATTATTGAAAATTGTCTCCATTTTTATCAATCTTCTGGGCTGGAATCAGTATTTTTGAAAGAAACTGAAGCAAAATACATATTATTCACACGAAGAACATTGTGTAAGCATAAAAAGGAAGAAATTGTTAGTCAGAATTAAATATCGATTTTTCAGATGCAATGTTATTTAGGTCTAACTTCAAGAATCCAGCTGACTTGATTTTATATATTAGACTAGCCAGCCTTATCCTGGATTGTAATATTTTTTTGGGGGGGGGGGATAAGTGGAAGGATAAACTAAATATACAATATATATGAAAAAGTCTGAAATTATTGAAAAATTAGGGGACCCTTGTTGTTAATCATAGCTGTTTCTGTAATTGAAGAATGTAGTGTTACATGATGTTTTTTCTGTAGACGCTTCTTACGAAAGACATGTCATGTGATCATGTTTCATCGTTGAAATGTAAAAGCTTTCAGATATTATCTATTTGTTTCCAAGTCAGATTTTATCAGAATGAAAATGCTTTTAAGTTATTTTGTAGCAAGATACGAAAGAATATATTAGTAATAGTATTTACTATTAACCTCAAAATGTGCTGCTGATAGCAAGAATGGCTGACATCTGTAATCTATATTTGCTGCTGAAAATAAAGATGGCTTCCATACGAAAAATATTCTGAGGCAAATAAATTGTATTTGCAAAGAAATTAAATTATTCATTATTTTTAACAACATGCACCAACGTTCAACAAAAGAAAAATACGAGGTAGAATCAAATATCACTGTTAGATATTATTTTTTGTCAAACTTTAAAAATCTATCAGATTTAATTTTATTTAGGTCAAACTTCGAAATTTGTCGGATTTAATTTTATTTAGGTCAAACTTCGAAAATCTGTCTGATTTAATTTTATATATTAGATATCTATTATTATACTAAAGATGAGTTAATCAACATTGGTTTCTCCAAGGCGTTTTTTCTATATATTTTAATCATACAAAAAAAAAAAAATATTTAACGACATTTCGGGCACGTCTACTTCACTTATGTGTCACTATTTTGTTCATACAAGTGGAATTCTTGTTTTATACTTCACCAACAACATCTTGATAAGCAACTCACTGGTAATGTATGACATTCGTACATGCTTAAGTGGAAACGACATCAGCCCTAGTTAGATGGGAACGGTGGAGGTCTTGGACTGCCAAAAGTGTTCAAGTTGGTAAAGGATAGGCATCCAGCCGTAAAATTGCCTTAAATACAATGTCTAGTCGAAATACAGCAGGAAAAAAGAAAGGCAGTGCCAGTAGCACTAATGCTGCTGGTAATGTCTTGGGCTTCGTAGATCCCAGGATGTGTGGATCTTCAGGGCCTATGGATTCCATCAAGCCTTGCCAAAGACAGGAGTGGAGAGGAAGACTTAGATTTCGAGACTAGACAATCAGGCCCCACCCTCATCAGAGGATTAATTGTGGCCTGATTCAACAAATAAACCGGTTGATGATGATGATGATGATGATGATGATGATACAAAATACATGTAAAAATATTCGTCAATTTTCAGATTCAGTTATGTTTGAAAAACCTTCCACTTTAATTGTTCTAATTAACTGTAATTTGCAAATAACTCAAGTGACTCATTTGTTACTAACTTTATATTTATCACTTTCACCCTCTCTGTATTGTGTAACCCCTTCCCCATCTCTTCTATACGTTTATTACTCTCACTTCTCTCCCTTTGTTTATTAATAGTTGAAGGTAATCAAGAAGAGAAAAAATAAGAAAAATTAGACTAGTCTATTATTAAGAAAAGGGAGCATCACCACAGGTAGTAATATTATTTAATTTGTAGTTAGAGTGGAAAAAAGAGAAAGAGAGATATATAGCGATCAGAGAGAGACTAATTTTGGATTTTGTCTTTTTATTTTTATTTTTATTTTTTTCGGGTATACACCCTCCATCAAAAATGATAGAAAAAAAATTATGCTTATCAGGTGTTTGCACTAATATTTATATAAAAATAGTGTCTCAATCAGCGAAGTTAAAAGAAATGAGAACAAAAACGTCCCAAGATGAAAAGTTCTAAGAAAGAAGAAGAAAAATATTCCCGTATCATTTGGTAAATAAAGAATCACGGGAAAAAGAAAAACAGCTCAGCAATCTGTATATGAATAATAAAGTAAAAAAAGAAAGAAAACGTCTCATTGTGGAAATAGAGTGACAGCCCCCCCCCCTTACGGAGCTTCATTTTGGACGGCGATAGGGAAAGGGGACTTGCTATTTGCTTTCTCCCCTCCCTTAAACACTTGAAATGCAAATGTTTGTGTGACTGGACGAATATATATATTTATTTATATACAAATAAATATACATTGGTCTTTATTATAGGGTGGAGGATATTTAACTGACTTTGCAAACTCATTTTCACCCTGATTCAAAGAACTTTACCCGAGCTCAATGGGTGACCCAATGGGTCACGTTTTTTTTTTTTTAGTATGTGTATATATATATATATATATATATATATATATATATATATCTACGCACACACACACATATAGTTTTGTTATTGTTTTTACAGGTATAGAACAGCGTTGTTATTTAGGATTTTTCCACTTCCTAAGCGGTTAATATGCAGAATATTGCATTCAGTTTCCTTTAATCGGATGTGTCATTATTTTTATTTTACATATATATATATATATATTTATTTATCGATGAATTTTACGTACATTTTATATACGTAAAATTTATATATATATATATATAAAAATATATATATAAACCTTCAAATCAGCGAATTGTTAGCAAAATTTTGAATGAAGCCGGGGTGGGGTTCCATCTTTGCTCTGTTGTCTGTTCTTTCATTTTTCCATTCTTTTTGTCATTGTTAGTTGAATGCTTTTAGTAGCTTTTAATGGTAGCATCCCTTCTCTGAAGCATGTTTCATGAAAATCGGTCATTGCTTTCAACTGAGTATGGTTTGTTTTGTGTTTTCGTTATGCTTTTCTTTGTTTGTCTCTCATTGTCTACAAACGGTTTTTCTTTTTCTTTCTTTTTTTAAAATTGAATTATTTGATTCTCACAAAAATACATTTTGTGCTCGCACAAACGTTAAGAAAATGTGATATATGTAATAATAATAATGATGATTTGGGCAAGTTTAATCCCAGAAACCAACCCAAATGCTGAAGTAAGCAAATGATTTACGTTTTGTGTAGACAAAAATCTAATCTATTAGCCGCAACTATACTATTTAAGTCTATTGTACTTCGTTTGAAATAGTATAGTTTGGACTTCAGACTATTGTACTATTTTTTAAATACTGAATTCAAATCTTATTTATAGAGGGGGGAAACACAATTTTATAGCATATCAACTCTTTTTAAGCCATTTAATACCAAAACACAATTTTACAGCATATCAACCCTTTCTTAAGTCATTTATTACCAAAACACAATTTTACAGCATGTCAACCCTTTCTTAAGTCATTTATTACCAAAACAAAATTTTATGGCATATCAACCCTTTCTTAAGTCATTTAATACCAAAACACAATTTTACAGCATATCAACCCTTTCTTAAGTCATTTATTACCAAAACAAAATTTTATGGCATATCAACCCTTTCTTAAGTCATTTAATACCAAAACACAATTTTACAGCATATCAACCCTTTCTTAAGTCATTTAATACCAAAACACAATTTTACAGCATATCAACCCTTTCTTAAGTCATTTAATACCAAAACACAATTTTGTGGCATATCAACTTTGTTTCTGATTAGCCAATATCCAGCATTGGTTGGCTATATCTCTTGTAATGCTAGCATTTATATTTGTACTGGCTGCTGCTGCTGCTACCTAGGTCATTATTAAAAAAAAATTAGTTTAAGATGGTATCCATTTTTTTAATCTTCCAAAATGGATAAATTATTTTTTAAAAGAAATTAAATTGAAATACATTGTTTTGTTCTTAAGAACATGGACCAATATTCCAAGAAAAAAAAAACAACAAAAAAACTGGCAAACCAAAATCAAACATTGATTTTGTAAGAAGAAAGCTAAAAGCTTCCGTTATTTTACTTGTTTCACAATCTAATCATATAATATTCCTCATGTGTCTGTTTTTAAAAAATTCTGTTTTTTTTTTTTTGTAACATGCGAAAATATTCTATTATGAAACAGAAAGAGAGGAAAATTTCTTGTAACATTTTTTTCTGCCGCTAACTGTAAAATTCTAATTCCCACGTTCGAAAGAGAAAGAAATTTCCATTTTTTTTCTTTCTTAAATTAATTTAAAATTCATTTTTTATTTATTTAAAAAAAATTCTTTTAATGTTCTTTGAGGCATCAAATGGCGTGTTCGGAAAATAACTTGCATAACTAAAACCTTATTTGCGATATATTCTCTTTTATTTATCATTGGGTTACTTCTTATTCATGTATTTACAATGGAATGGAATATTTACTATGAATTACAATGGTTACAATGATTCGTTACAATGGAATGGAATATTTACTATGAATTACAATGGTTACAATGATTCGTTACAATGGAATGGAATATTTACAATGAATTACAATGGTTACAATGATTCATTACAATGGAATGGAATATTTACAATGAATTACAATGGTTACAATGATTCATTACAATGGAATGGAATATTTACAATGAATTACAATGGTTACAATGATTCATTACAATGGAATGGAATATTTACAATGAATTACAATCGTTACAATGATTCATTACAATGGAATGGAATATTTACAATGAATTACAATCGTTACAATGATTCATTACAATGGAATATTTACAATGGAATGAGTTTCGTTGTTCCTAATCAGCTCACTTTTACTTACCAAACCATGTTTAGTAAAATAAAACAAAAACAAAAAAAACAAACATTAAAAACAGTAAGTTATTGCAAGTTTAATTGTACACACGAAATGCTGAAAAAAGACCGGGAAAAGAAATATGGCTAATGTATAGGGAAGATAACTCCAAATCTTACCTTTAAAAAAAATAATATATATACATATATTTTTCCTTTGCTTAATAGAAAATGTTAGCGTTTTTCTTTAAAAAATAGTGAATTCCAAGGATCCTGATTTAGAAAGCGGCCCTCCTCCGGTTCAATCGAAATCGGCGGTGAAATAGTTTCTTGTAGTGTCCACGTAGACCTCTTTCTAGTGCAGGAGTGAATAATAGGTCCTGAGGTTTATCGTAATAACCATTGAGGAGATTGTAGGCTAAAATGAGATCACCGTGTAATCGTCGGTGCTCAAGGAAGAAAAAGTTAAGTTTGGCCAAGATCAAAGTGTAGTATCTGTTCCGATGGATACTACACCCCATAGACCGGTATTGTCTTGGCCTTCGGGGCTTGATTTACGCCGGTCTATGGGTCTGTCCTGTGCAGTTCTGTGAGTAAATTTATTGCTTACTGCCTGAGGCATTATTTGTAGGTCAGAGTGCTCAAATTCTCGGGCGCTGGTTTTTCAAATCCCACTTTCCTGACCTTGTGTCACATCTTACCGCTGTTGGAGGTAGATAAATAACTTGAGTCAGCTTTCATAGGGCAGATCCCATAGACCCTGCACCATTCAAGTAGCCAATCTTTGAACTCTCTCTAGATGCTGGATACCACATATTAAATATGGAGTAGCGGTCTGTCCACCATGCTCTTAATACTGGGAGACGTAAAGTGGTGGAAATGTTTCCGGAGTGAGTTTGCAGAAAGATCGTTGAATGAGAAAGTGGGTGACCCTTGCTTTGTTTGCAGCTTGAATGTTTAGATGGATTGAAGGACGAGTCGACTAGAAAGCGAAGATCTTTTGTCTTATTCGCCTACTTGAGGAGAGCTGTGTCACCGGCAAAAGTACGAGCAGAGTTCAAAATGATCCATCGTAACAATTATATCTTTTTGATGATGTCACCATATTTTTCTGTGATTTTTTTGGTACATTGGTAAAAAATTTTGGTACATTGGTAAAATAGAGGCCTGATCGAAAATACTGGTTTTCGTTAGTTTAAGGACACAAATGAACCAGGATACTATACTTTTGCTAATGAAGTCTAAATCCAACCAGAAATCTGTTTTTATTCAATCAAAATCAAAATATAGCTAAGTGCAACAAGCCATGTAAAAAGACAGAAGATGTATACGTCTATATCCAGTCTGAATGTTTGTCGAAGGTGACTTTAAACCTGGATATGGTAGGCATTAGCACGACTTCCTCTGGTAGACTGTTTCATGGAGCAGGAACGCGGACAGGATGCTGTTGAGACGAAAGCATCGACGGTACATCTTTAGTTGAGTCCCATGGAGACAACGACTTGGCGCTGGGCTGATAAATTCCTCAAAAGGTAGATTTAAATTCCTGTTGATGATGTTTTATGCCAGAATCAGGTCTCCTTGTACCCTCGGCTGCTCAAATGATGAGTAATCATTCAAAGATCAGTAGCTATGCTGCATCCAGTGAGGGTTTGGACATTTGCCGACTGATCACGGCTTCTGGCAGCTTGTTCCACAGTGCAGCAACCCGGAATGAAAAAGATGCCTTCCGATGATTCAGATGAAATCGTCTCAGATACAGCTTCTCTGAGTTTCTACGAAGCACTCTCTACGGAGCCGATAAAAGATTTCAAGTTAAAATGTCAAAGTTTACAAATTAAATATGTTTCGAAATTTTTAAGACGAAGATGAGGATTGATAATTTATGTTAGTAGGATGACTTGCACTTTTATTCTCATCTTAGTTGTTATATTCACGACGTTTCGGATTCTGTAATCTCCGACCTGTTTCAGGTGCATCTTTTCGAATCTGGAACCTTTTAGTTGCACTTACGAATCTTTATATCGAACGCGGGAATCTGAAGCCTTTATTTGACCAACGGGGGTAGATTGTTCTCATTCTATTCGCCTGTAGTGAGGATTGAACCTTCAACCTCCAGAAGACTGTCGATTAGAACCGATTGTTAACGAACACTTGCACTCAGTCATGGCTGACTGGATGAGAACAATCCACCCCTCTGTGAATTAAATAAAAGGTGTATTTTGAAATTCCATCCAGGTTCCCGAGTTCATCATAGAGATTTCCAAGATCAACTCGAAGGTTCCCAAGTTCGAAAAGTTGCACCTAAAAAAAAAAATGTCAAAATTACATCGATTGAAACATTATGAATGTAACAACGAAGATGAGACTAGTAGTTCGAATAATCCAAATGATACAAAATCAAAAACGGTTTCTGGATATTTTTCCCTCATTATCTATTATATCAAGGGCAAACGTCTGTATGCGTATGTTCAGCTAAAACGTGAAACCTACAAACCAAAAACCATCAAAGTTGATATTTTTTTGATCAGCATTGCCCGAGCTGAATAATAGCTAAAATTTAGAAAAAATAAAAAATCAATTCATTGACCGTAAACTGCCGATTTCGTCAGGGAGGGGGGCCGGTTTTCCAGCCATTTTCATGTACTATCTAAAGGGAAGTAACTCTGATTTTTTAAGGAGTTATTTCCTTTACGCCGACTTGAGTAATCTATAAAAAGTATGTTCAGAAAGAGGAATGGGCTGGGCAGAGACGAAACAGGGGGTGTGGAGAGGAAGGGTGGAAACCGGGAAAGAGAGAGATAGAAGTTTTAATAGAAGTATGTTACACTTTTGCTCCGGGCAACGCCAGATAGCCCTGCTAGATATAAAAAAATGTTTATCAATGATCGTGTAAAATTGAAAACTTATTTTGACGTCTTTATTCTGTCGATTAGAAAATAATTTCTGACTATAATTAAAGCTTATAGACAAAGGTCAAGTATTATGGTTCCTATTTTTAGGCCAAATAAAAAAAGAATTTTCCGAATGTGCCATTATTGTATGAGCAAACCGATTTTTCTAGTTTTTTGTATTCAGTCACCAAGTCTTCCTGAATTCTTCCCTGCCAGAATTTATTTCTTGAATCAGACTTTCATTGGCCGAAATCTATCTACTGAGTCAGACCCAAATAGCATTTCAGCTGAAAAACCAAACTTTGTTTCAGACTAGCCAATTTTCATTTGTTATTGCTGTACTATGTTATTGGCAATATAATAACATTCTTAGGTACAATTTATTTTATAAATTACTTAGTCCGGTCCATAGCTAAAAATTAAAATCAGCAAGGGGGTAACTCATTTTTAATTGAAGAATATAATAAGAATTGTCTACCTTACAACTTAAATTTTATTTCTCTTTCTGTATAAGTTTTAAAATGTGCAAACAATTAAAAACTAAATTGATTTTGCAGCATTCCGGGCAATGCTGGGTAGGTATAGTTAGTATATAAAAATTTATGAATTTCACATTTAATGAGGAAGAAAATGGAATGTTTAAAAACAAATTATTATTATTTTTTATAAAAAAAAACACCAAAGAAAAACAACAAAAAAACAACAAAAAAAACACCAAAAAAAAAAAAGCACCAAAGAAAAACACCAAAAAAAAAACACAAAAAAAAAGCACCAAAGAAAAACACAAAAACAAAAATACTTTCAGAACATGTAAAATGGAAGTCGAAATCAATAGAAGAACTGACATCTAATCTCTTTCGAGTATGTTTATTGGTCAAATTTTTGTTTATTATAGCCAATAGATGAATAACATACACAGTTGTGTCGAAGATGTCTAAGCTATTCACAATCATGTTAGATGCAAACAGATCTGACGTAACATAATTTAATTTTAAATTAATGAAATATTAAATTGAAAATACTTATATTTTATTTTGTAGATTTTTACTTTTATGAATTCAATCGATATATTAGAAAAAATAATTCAATGATAAAAAAATATGAAAACATAACTTTTTCTTGCCCCCCCCCCCCCCCCCCAAGAAAAAGTTAGGTTTCATATATTGCCCCTGTTTATTTATTCAGTTATTAAAAATTAAAAATTCTTATATTTTATTTTGTAGATTTTTACTTTTATTAGAAAAAAATAATTCAATGATGAAAAAAATATAAAAACCTAACTGTTTTCTTTTGGAGGGGGGGGGGGGGGGCTGTCCCTGTTTATTTATTCAAAAACTAAAAAAAAATGTACTTAGTTGAGTTATTGGTTCCATTTTTCGTTACTATTATTGATAAAATTCAAATTTTTTGATAAAATTCAAATTTTTTGATAAAATTCGAATTTTTTGATAGAATTCAAATTTATAATTTGATTTTAAATTTAAATAAAAACTTAAATGAAAAAAAAATGTCTATTCTTGGGATTACCAGATTTTTCCTAAATTTTGTGAATGTAAATATACACAGGATACATGAGAGAAGTAAATAGACACATTTCTTATCATGAATAACAAAGACTGCTTAAAGATTTCTTTCTCGGCTGAGATCAAAGCGTAGTATCTGCTACTAATTTGATAATAGCCTAAGTAGGACGCCCCCCCCCCTAGAGCAAATGTGGTATTGTGGTGACTGAGATGATTCTAGTTAAGAGTAGGATAAACATTTTTATTACTTTAGACAAAGGATGACAAACGACACCCAATAACCCCTCACTTTTGATGGCCTTGTGCCTAATTTGTTTTGAATGAAAATCTTCTATATTTTCTGCAAATAAATAATTCAAAGTGTAGTATCTGTTCCGATGGATGCTACACTCCTTAGACCGGTACCGTCTTGGCCTTCGGGCCTTGATTCTGCCGGTCTTAGGGTTTTTCCTGTGCAGTTCTAGAAGGTCCACCCTCCCAGGCTTTGCCGTCTCACGCTTTGAGAAGGGGTTAGTTCATTGCTAATCGCCTGGGGTGCGCCTAACGGGGAGTGCTGACAGGGCTGCCCAGGCATTTTTTGTAGGCCATGGTGCTCAACCTCTAGGGCGCTGGCTTTTCAATCCCACTTTCCGACCTTGTGTCACATCTTACCGCTGTGGGAGGGAGATAAAAAAAAAACTAAAAAAAAAAAACAAAGACTGCTGTCAGAGGGTCCTGATCGACCTAGCTGAGATCAAATTGATTATTTTCCATTTCTAATGAATCAGAAAATCACTGGATTAACTATGGAAAATATAATCCTTCTTTTATTTATTTATTTATTTTTTTTTTTTTTTTAAAACATACTTCACCCCAGACAATGCAGGCCGCCACTGTAGATGTAAGGGGCTACTGAGAAGAAAAAAAAGGGAGAAGGTTGGGGGGGGGGATGTCTGTTTACATTAGTTTTAAATTTCTGCATGTCAGTACCGTCGGGGAAACAGGGGGTAGGGAGGGAGTTTCAGAGGCCAGCAGCACGAGGAAAGAAGCTATTTGAATAGAAAGCTCTCCGGCATCTGGGGACCTCCACAGTGAATGGATGGGATTTAGTCGATTGTCGAGTTGGTCTAGTGAACTTACGTCGAGAGGGCACCACACCAGCCAATTCATCGGAGCACAATCCATTGAAGTATTTGTAAAACAAGCACAAGGATGCTACATTGCGGCGATGGGACAGGGACTGGAGCTTGGTTGACAGTGAGGGACCTATTAGGTTGGCAGCTCTTTTTTGGACCTTGTCAAGGAAGAAGAGACTAGTAGATGATGCACCAGCCCAGATGTGGCAACAATACTCCATGCATGGGCGAATGGTGGCTTTGTAGAGATATTCGCTGCGATTTAACATGAAATCGTCCCCCATCTGGATTTTTCACTCAGTCTTCAGTCAAAATGATCTCACTAGACGACTGCGAACAAGCATCTCGCTGCACAGCTCCCAATTTAGGATGACCCCCAATAATTTCACCTAATTCTCAGTAGCCCCTTACGTCTACAGTGGCAGCATGCCTTGTTTGGGGTGAACTTTGTTAAAAAAAAAAATGATAAAATAATTCATGTAGTTTTGCCATCGTTGCGGTCAACTTATGACACGGTGCATTGTCTTGGTGTGAAAGATCACATTTTTTACTTAATTTGTGGCCGTTTTTTTGTTGTTTTTTTTTTCCTTTATGCACACCAATAATGCTATAAAATATTCGCTATTGACGGTTCTTCCTTTCTCAAGGTAATCGATGAACAAAATACCTTGATCATCCCAAAATACGGAAGCCAAAACCTTGCCTGCTGATGTTTGCATCTTAGGTCGCATTGGACGGCTTTCACCTGCTGCTGTCCACTCAGATTACTGCCGATTTTACTCCGGCATGAAATGGTGGATCCATTGTCACATATTGATGCAAAAACTCCTTTTTATTGCGTTAAAGCAGTTGCAAACAACGCTCTGAATTGTCTACGCGTTGTTGTTTTTGATTGACTGCGAGCAAATGCGGCACCCACTTTGAACATAGCTTTCTCAATGGCAGATGTTCATGTAAAATGTGGAATACACTGCGTTCTGCTATCTCACGCACCTTCAATTTACAATTAGCCAAAACGAGTTTTCGGACTTGTTTTCTGAGACAACTGCTGAATTTGGCCGACCTGAGCGTTCAGCATCATTTGTGTCAACATATCACCTGTTTCTAACGGAGCAGACTCCGAATAACATTTATCTAGCTATTGCTTCGTTTGAACAGTATTATTTTTCATCAGAAAGCAATGCTATAGCAACACGCGAAATTCAGATTTTTCTATTGTTTTGAAAATTGGCAATAGTAGCTTCACTTAAATAACTGTAATTTGTAAATTAAGAATCCGATTGGACTAAAATTTTGACACGCAATATTTGAACGTTAGTATAAAAATTATATGGATTTTTTTTTTTAATTTAATTTTTTTTTTTATTAATTTTTTTTTAATTTAATTTTTTTTTTAATTTAATTTTTTTTTTTTAATTTAATTTTTTTTTTTAATTTAAATTTCTTTTTTTAATTTAATTTTTTTTTTAATTTAATTTTTTTTTTAATTTAATTTGATTTTTTTAATTCAAATTTTTTTTTAAATTCAATTTTTTTTTTATTTAATTTTTTTTTTAATTAAATTTTTTTTTTTATTTAATTTAATTTTTTTTATTTAATTTAATTTTTTAATTTAATTTTTTTTATTATTATTAGAGCCACCATTTATATGTCAGGCCCGGGACTTATTGAGTAGTGTGCTATAGCAGTTTGGTTATGTGATAAACCTAAGCTGCTTCAATTGATTTGTCTCGGCCTGCCAAGCCAGCCGGACATTCGAAGAAAACTATGGACTGTGATACAATTATATATAAGGAATCGGGATTTCTCGATATTAAACTAAACAATGTCCACGTGATGAATAAGGGATTTATTAATTATTTATTGAATTATTAATCTTATAGTTTACTTTTTCACCGAATGGATCAGTGTAATATATTTGCTTCTTATTTTTTTATTTATTTGTGATTGAATAAAACTTTTTATTAACTTAAAAAAATAATATAAATAACAAAATTGATTTGTCGGTTGTTATTGAAATATGTCACCATTGTAAAATAATTCCGAGTGGGATACAATTTAATTTGACAGAAAGTGAATAGAAATACATTTTTTGTTGTAAAGAACATGGGACAAGTTTCCGCAAAAGAAACTGAAGAATTGGAGTAAAATATTGAGTTTGCCTTCTATCGATGACAACATATGTGAAATTGACATATATTATAGAGATTGGATGTAAATAGCTTCCAGAACTTTCAATCTTTTAATACATGACGATTTGCTAAGAATTTTAAAGGCAGAAATAAACTTTCTATTCGACAGTTTAAATGCTTCCAAATTCCTTTCAAATTTCGAATTGGTCACAAAGTAATTCATTCTTCTTTTTTTTCACAACCAAAAGATTAAAATGGCTGACTTGTTTACAAATAAGCCGAAATGCATTCTGGTGGATTTAATTTCGTAATTAAAATCTTATTTTAAATAGGATTTTAAAAAATTTTGTTTCGTTTTACGCTGTGGCATTTTTTATTTCAATAAACAATCAAATAATGGTAAATAAAAAATTTAATAATTAAATGTATAATTATGAGAAATGGTCAGACAATTTTATTAACATAAAGATTTACATACCAAATTAACTTTCCCTCCCACACACATATCTAAAAATTGAACAAATGTTTTTGTAATACGAAAATGAGGTGTTTGATTGATAATAATCCAAAGATTTCTTCCAAAAATATTAAATACCAAAATTGTTAGAAGGCGTCGAATATGTTGCATATGTCTGGGAATGATTTAATTAACATCGATCATTTACTATTAACTGTATTGAATAAAATAGATAAAACTATATCTACGTTGTTTCAAATATATTTATTTAATCCCATTTTGTCAGCATTTCTTCCTGCGAGGCTAAATTTTGTTTATTTGACAAAATTGTGATTCTTCCAGTTTTTTTGGAATATTTTTTTAAATTCCGTACAAAATTTTACCCTTTGCCTCTAAACTGTCAAAAAAAAAAAAAAAACTAAAATGCGATTCTATTTTTTGCCGTGCGATTACATGTCAAAATCCTGGAAATATCTGGAAAAAAAAAAAAATAAATAAAAAGAAAAAATTAGACTGGGGGTTCACTTTATTATAAAAAGTATAATGTAAAATGATCACCCACTTCCTAGCCAGAAAACGTTACAAATCATCCAGTTTTTGACCAAATAACATAGGACAGAATGAGTAATCATATTTTTTTGTAGTTCCAAAATGCCAGCTATTTTGGAAATAAACTTTAAAAATGGTTATTCGTTCTGCTATACATTATGTTGGCTATTTTGGAAACATAAAAAAAACTGTGACTCGTTCGATCCTATGCTATGTGATCAAGAATCTGGTGATCAATAGCTCTTTCTGGTCAGGAAGTGGGTGATCATTTTATGTAATATTTATAAAGTAAATTGAACCCCCCCCCCCCATTCTAAAGTCTAATATTTTTTTATTTTTCTCAAGCTGGAAATGGGTGTTGATGTGTAATCGCATGAAAAAAAAAAAAAAAAAAAAGGATCTCGTTTTTATTTTTCTGTTGACAGCTTGGGGGCAAAGGTGAAAAGTTTTCCGAAAAATTCTTCTGTTGTAATTCCCCGT